>NQII01005257.1:114500-167214 GCA_002778355.1 Clitarchus hookeri | reverse complement strand
GCCTGTCCCTTATAGAGGGAGCTCCACCCCAACTACATAATTAAGGATGGACACCTTCCCACCTCTGCCTTCCTCATTTACCCTTAACCCACCTCGCTGTACCATCTCCAGCCCCCGTACCTTCTCTTCCACATGTGTCCCAGACTGCGGCTGCATCTTCTATTATCTTTAGAAGCTTTCTTCACCTCCCCACTAACCTCCTTCAATACACTTCCCAGCATTCCCAAAGCCCTTCTTCCCTTTGACACCACTCTCTGTACTTGCTAAGATCACTCTGAATCACCACCCCAGNTCTGTACTTGCTAAGATCACTCTGAATCACCACCCCAGGTACTTATACTCTGAAACATCCCCTATCTCCTGCCCCTGCAATTTATAAGTGCCTTCATCCCTTCCCCTCTTCCTAGTGAACCTTACAGTCTTCGTATTTCATACATTAATCTTCATTTTATTCCCTACTATCCACCTCCCTGCTTGTTCCATGTCCTCCTGCACCTTATTCTCCCCAGCCACCTCTGCACACAGCAAACAATTGATGCAAACAGCCTCACTATTATCCCCAGGTCATTAACCATGATGGACTACAAGGGGCCCAGCACGCTACCCTGCGGAACCCCACCTTCCTCCGACAAGGACTCCCCCACTTTCACCCTCTGAAAGTCCCCTATCCAATACACTACCCACTATCATCCAGTAGCTCGTACACTTTCCGCATCATTATCCCGTGGGGCACCTTATCAAAGACCTTCTCTAAGTCTATGAAGCAGACATCCACCTGATTCCTGCACCAAATCCACCAAACCCTCACATGAGTAACCTGCCCTAAGACCATGTTGGTACTCTACATTCATATCCTCTACCACATACTGCACTCTAAGCCTCTCCATCACTCAATGTGAGACTGGCAGAATCTTCCCTTCCCTGTAAACCAGTACCACCCATGCCTCCTTCCAGCCATGTGGCAACTTGCCTTCCTCTAAAGATCTTCTAAACAACACTCCCACGATACTACACACTCTCTCATTTCCTATACCATCTGGACCCATTGCCTTGCTGCTCTTCAATCCCCCTGCATCCTTAGTTATCTCCTTCTCCCTTATCCTGACACATCCTACTATTCCCCTCACCCTACCCTATCATGCTCCTCGTACACTGCGGCAACTCAGTTTTCACCTTGTCAGATGTTGCACTCAAACCCTCCTTACCATTCAACACTGGCATACCTTCCCCCACAACTTTCTCCATTCTTTACTTTTACCTTCCACTATCATACTGCCTAGGTATTCATTCTTTGCCTACCTAATCAACATTTTTACTTCCCTCCCCATTTGTTTTATAAGGTCCTTAGTACTATCCGATCCTGTGTTCTTCCACCATGCATGCAATTGTCTCTTCCTCCTTTTTATCTCCCACCCTTAGTACAAAGGATCATCACCAGCCTTCATTATTTATTGTTTATTTATTCTCTAGGGTTTTGTGTTTCAAAAATTAAAACTCCATAGGTGAAACTTTTTACTTGCTGTTGCTTTTAGGACTTACAGCTTGTCATCACAATAACATACGGCAGTAGACTGGAAGTATTATCCGACAGTTTCAATTACGCATACATTTAGAATAGTTCCTTCCACCACAACATAAACCAATATGTTTTCCTTCCAATGCTAGGCAGTAACAAAAATGTCGTCAGAAGTTTTTCTGTATGTTTTTATATATATTTTTTTTTTAACAGGCAATGACATGTCGTTGCAGAGATTGGGGCTGCACTTTGCAACAGTTTTTGTAAAGGAATGCAATTAAATGAAATGTAACTGTTTCATTCTCATTCTCAAACACATCAAAGTGTACCTCAATTATCAATTTCCAACCTATGATTATTTAATGAAATATGTCTGTTTTGATCTCTTCTAACATCCTTAGAAGCTTGAGTATTGAATTTTGTTACACCAGGTATAAGATAGAAATGTACATACCACCTTTCCCTTAACAATTCAGTTTGTTGTGGGCATTTCCAGAACAAGGGTGATTGCATGTCATCTAACAGCTGCATTAACTATTTTGTTAGTTTAAACTTTATATTACTAATTAATATACCTAACAGAAAATTTTCATTTCACAAAGAATTTACCATTCAATTATACAGTAAATACATATATAACACATCTTCAGTTATTTTACATGCACAGTCATTAAAATAGACATACGAATGAAACAACATAAACAATAGGTATTTACTCATTTCACAAACAAAATACAAAACAAATAGGTACGTAAAAGGAAATAAATACAAGATGTAATGATTAAAATGCTGAAGTTCTGTTTCTGTGTATCAGATATTTCTCATGATCTTCAATAGAAAACATAACAGATATAAAAAACCGTAATCTTGTACAACCTATTGTCCGCCCCCTCATTTTCATTCGCTCCTCGCTCCGAGTTTCCATAACACCTCTCACATGTGACTGTAATGTGTCCCAAACACAGATATTTCCCACATGCCACACACACAAGTACTTTGTGTTTTTCCTTTGTTTGTCTGACTGACAAGGCTCGCACAATTTTCTTTTTTTGACAAACTGTGTTCTGAAAGAAGTTGTAGGTCTTCCATTTTGGTTAGTGACTTCTAAAAGTCTGTCATTTAGGGTTCTGAATAAAGCAGTGTGTCGCTTTACCAGAGCTTTGGAAAGTTGATGTAGGAAGGTTTGGTGGTTTTTTTATCTCGTGACCATTTCCTGTGTAGATAATCTGGCACCACCTTTAGTCCCATTGCAAAATGTGATTGTCTCTGATTTCTACCAACTTTCAGTTTCATCAGCCACAGCATTGTCTAAGGGAATAATAGAAATCACGATTACAATTATGTTTTTCTTTGGATGATACAAAACAATAGTTCCTTCTTTTCTGAAAACACATAAATTGGAATTTTCTGCTAGTTTCATCACATTCTCAAGTTCAGACGGGATTTGCAATTTGTTTTTCTTGAGGGACTCTGTGATCTGCCAAGACTTTTAACAAAGGTACATTGCTAAACCAATAATCCCATCTGTGCTGACTATTGGGAAATAAGTCGTTTGACAACATCAGTGCGCTTATTGCTGATTGCGTATGGACCATCTGACTGCTTGCCTAGATACATTTCCAACATGTATGTATAAAATACTTTGTGGAATCTACCGAAGCACAAATCTCTATTCCAAACTTCACTGATTTTGTGGGAATGTATTGGCGGAAAGAGCACATACCCCAGGAAAGCTTCCAACTTCTCATCGACAGTAACATTTTCACCAAGGCAATAGCTTTTCTGCAGTTTTCTACAAAGTTTTCAAATATTTCACGTACTGCGGCTAGTCNAACATTTTCACCAAGGCAATAGCTTTTCTGCAGTTTTCTACAAAGTTTTCAAATATTTCACGTACTGCGGCTAGTCTATCATGTTTTCTTTCTGCTCTTGTCTCTTTGTCATCAAATCTGATGCATTTAATGATGAACAGGAAGTGGCATAAGCTCACTGTCAGCCTGAATGTTTCTACGCCATCTCCAGCAGAGTCCCACAGACCCTCCAAATTTAGGCGTGATCCACAATAAACCCTCACCAAATACAACAAGCCGATGAATGCCTTGATTTCAATTTCATCTNAACATTTTCACCAAGGCAATAGCTTTTCTGCAGTTTTCTACAAAGTTTTCAAATATTTCACGTACTGCGGCTAGTCGATCATGTTTTCTTTCTGCTCTTGTCTCTTTGTCATCAAATCTGATGCATTTAATGATGAACAGGAAGTGGCATAAGCTCACTGTCAGCCTGAATGTTTCTACGCCATCTCCAGCAGAGTCCCACAGACCCTCCAAAATTTAGGCGTGATCCACAATAAACCCTCACCAAATACAACAAGCCGATGAATGCCTTGATTTCAATTTCATCTGTTGGTNAAATTTGGCTTTCCAAGTTGAGAGTTGAGAGATTTGGACGGCTCTTAGCAACGAGGTCTTGAGAGCTGATGAGGGTGGAATGAGGTGAGTATGGAGCAGCGCTGGAATGCAAGGGCGAGGGTACGAGAGATCCCTGAGAATTCCCACAAACCAGTGGCAATGTCCGGCACAATTCCCGCTTGTGAAAATCCGGGATTGACCTGGCAGGGGAGTGAACCTGGTTCGCCTTGGTGGGAGGCAAGCAGGCTAACCGCTCAGCCACCGTGGCCCCTTGCTTTCCATGCTTTCTTCTTGCTGAGAAAGGATTTTTCTTCCATTGAATAGTCAATGACTTATAAATTTTTCTTTTGAGATGCAATGTAATAATTATTACATTCTTCTTAATTATCATAATCTTCATTACTTTGGTAGGTATCGAAATCTCATTTCTCTCTTCAACTCTGTCATCGTCACTGTCTGTTTCAGGGGCTTCGTCAAACTCACTTTCCGTTTCCATCATCTTCAAAAAGCATTCAATGAATTTTGGCTACGTCAGACTCATCATTAAAATTAAATAACTGTTTTTCGCCTGAAACAAAGCTACAATTGCTAATAGTCACCGTCACCTCAGAGGTGATATGTAATATTTTGAATTTATAATGAAAATTTATAAAGAAAGTTAAAGAATTAATTTACCTAATTATAAAATGAACACAATGATAAAATGAAACCAAAATACAAAATCACAAATACTCAAGCTGATTGTCGCATTTCACCTGTGAGGTGTTTTCGTCGTCATGAGATCGTGATGTTCTCTCATCAGAAACCAACACTGTTCAGTGTTTGAACTAAAAATGGGAAGATATCAGTGACATGATGCGTCTCCCAATAACATCCTTTAAGTACGCCGCACAATAGCATCAATATACACCTCAGAGGACGCCTTAAATGGGGGTCGCTAACCCTTGTTTGCATGAAACTTTGTAACACTAAGCCAGGCTCAACAATTTCTCTGTAAGTTTAGGAGCTACACACAAAATTTAGGCGCCAGATATTAATTCAAACCAAATTTGTCTGCTCTTGCTAGGACCTCTACTTTTAGGTTCTTGATTAACATGAGGCAACCCTTTGGCCAGTAGAATCACTAGTTTCATGCAAACCTCTCTTGAGAATAGGACACATTCTATCGGTAATTATTGAGAATAGGGGCTTTCCAGAAAATAAAAGAAAAAAACTACAGAAAGTGGTATATTTCCACTCTAATAATTACACAGAACACGAATTTACTAGGAACATTAACGTATTACCAATACAAACCACAAGTACGATAGCGGGGAGGGTTATGAATATCAGCGAAATTTTGGAGTAAAATCACTAAAAAATACACCCAAAAAAATTCAAAAACACCTCAATTTAACATTTGTCCACCCAATTTCGTAATATGTGCAGACCTAACCAAACTTTACCTAACCCCACAATGAGTGAATCACTATTTTACATTTTTAATCTAACCTAGGATTTTAGGGCTTTAATCTAACCTATGATTTCATTCTAATCTAGGGTTTTTGGGTTTTAAAGTAATAGTAAAACATACCAGACGTATATGAATTAACTCACCTAGGTGCGCGGCGGGCACAATTCCACTATCCTCGGCCAATTAATCTACTGTCGTGCATGACTTTCACCTTACCTCACTCTGCAAAACACCATCATCTACTAAAACGTCCACGTAACACCCGCCACATAGACGACTGTCACGCACAGAAGCACTCCTACTTGCGCCCTCCACTCTTAAATCACAAACCTTCACACGGTCGGATTCGGACGTCACAACTCACAAACTGCACTGTATTTCATCTAAACAGCAACTGAACGCTCTCCTCAATATTAAAAAGGTAAGCTGTGCAGAACCCATTAATGTTACTTCTGTGGGTGTACTATGTTTCCTTCAGAAAAACACCTATTCTCAATAATTACGAATCATGTCTGTTCCGAGGCCATCAACTTTTCTCAGGCAAGGAGGTATTTTAATGTAAGTTAGATGTGTGGACTCGTTTCTCACTGGCTTTTCCCGACATTCTCACATGGAATTTCTCATGCAAGGCCTCGCTTGAAATCAATTTTGCAAGCAGTTAAACTAAATAGTTTGTGGAAAGTCATTATCTACCATACTTTTTGTCCCAACTGTCCTTTGGGACATGTAGGCCTACCAGTCATAGGCAACAAAATAAGGTGCAATAGAATGTTAAGAAGAATTTTTGGCCAGTCACTTTGCCAGAAAGAAGTTGCATTACCTTTATTTGTAAAGTGACAAATGGTTGTTTACTTACACTGTACCAACACAACAATTAAGGTGGCATTTTCTCTGAATAACGTTGTCAACATTCGTGCTGTTTAATGAAATGAGGTGAGTGCTTGCAATGTTTTTGTGGCAGATGGTGACGGTTGTAGGGTTTTTGTCTTTTGTTTATTTGAGGTTCATAACTGTTGGGATTTTGTATCGACCACCAACCAGCTCCAGAAAAGTGAATTCATGCAATTATGCAAGATTCTGTTTCCTGGAGCACGAGTAATGGTGGATGCACCGGTTCCTGCTTTCTACGCTTTTACAGTGTCCTCCATGCCCGCTATCGCTTGCGCTCTGAGAAGCAGAGTGGTGCAGATTTTGTGTGAATCCACTTATATGGAGNACAGTGTCCTCCATGCCCGCTATCGCTTGCGCTCTGAGAAGCAGAGTGGTGCAGATTTTGTGTGAATCCACTTATATGGAGCTAATTGTGAGCATGTTTAGTCTTAAGTGTAGGACACAATATCACTGATCCACTATTGAGACTCATAGTACGTACAGTGGATAAAACAATGCACAGCTGTGATTATGATTCAGCATGACTAGTACCNATTATGATTCAGTACGACTAGTACTGTCTATTCATATCATTTTCCAGAACAATTCAAATGTTTATTTTTAAAAGCATGTATTCTCCAAGACCACCTTATGAAGTAGACTGAACACAAAATAACAACTCCTCCTGGAGACTTCTCTAACTCAAACCATTTTCAAATAATCCCTCCCCTTCTCCATCAGAGAACAGTTGCTAATCTCCTTAGTTACTTCTTTCTACAACGTTTCAGATACGTTGCTAACTCGTAATTATACAAACAGATTGTAAACCACATCAATACAAGAGTTTCTACTGCCAACACCAAAGTGACACAAACGAAAATAGCATGATGGTCGAACATACCTGTTGTAGATTCTGCACGTCGAATTGTTGATCCTCTTGTCGCTGGCGTGGCGCCTGCGATCTTCAAACAGGTCCTTCACGGCCGTCACACCCATCACGAACAACACCGGGATCATGGCGATCTCCTTGCCGAAGGCATTGATGGCGGGCACCCAGTTGAGCAGCACTATCGCGATGAAGTAAAGGTTGGCGACGCGGTGGAACTGCTCCAGCAGGTTCTTGGGTAGGAACGACAGCAGTGTGTACTTGGTGGTCCTGATGCGGTTGTCGGACCGCAGACCGTTAGGGTGCGCCTTGGCAGGGGTGTGTGGAGGCACCAGATGGTTCGGCACCACGGTGAGACAGCGCCGCTCCTCCGCGGGCGCGGGCTCGCCTGCTCGCCTCAGCACCACGTCCCGCAGCCTGCGCCACAACGACGGCACCCCGGCCGGCCGTAGCGTGTAGATGGACTCGGANGCGAGAGCCGGCGCGGCTATGCCCCCGCAGCGCGCCGCCGTCCGCGATCTGGCCATGCGAGAGGGCACGCTGGTGTCCGCGCTCCGCCCTGGGCGCGGGGGCTCGCCCCGCCCCCGCCACAGCCGCCGATCCTCCGTGGCTCGCGCTGCGGGCATGCCCCTTGAGGATGGAGGCCGGGACACGAGGCACGTCTCCCGCCAGCAAGGACGGCGTCTGAGACGTGGGGAACAAGTAGGTGGCACACTGCGGGCTGTTGGCGCTGAGCTCTCCACTTCCAGCTGACGACATGTCTGCACATCTGCAACACGTCGCCCACCTCAAATACTACACTGCTACGTCGCCAGACTACCCCCCACCACCTCACCTTCGCCATCAATAAATTATCATTTCATTCCACTACTACACAACCACTATAACCTGCTTCAATTAATTACAAGTTATACGTGGCACCACTTCCATTACGTCACACACTAGGTATGTACTTACCTTTTTCTTCATAACTTAACCTTCCAAACGTCAAGTTTAGTCCACATTTAACAATACACCTTGAATTAACCACAACACTCACAACACGTCACAACACAACGTACGTCAATCATCACACATTGACACGCACACGACTTCAAATTCGAGTTTACAAGTGCCACTGCCAACCGATCAACCAGGATTGCCAATCGATTCTACGGAATAGTCCTCTACATAGAAGAAGTAGGTTATAGAGGCGTAAAGTTCTATGGATTCGCTATCGGCGATAATAGCGCTCTCTGTCTCTATTTCCAAAACTAAGAACGATAAAGAGGGCTTTCTAAATGAGACCCGGTTTTTCGTTTAGGGAACGAAACTAGCCATTCTGAAGGCAGCTTTCATGTGGTTGGAGGTACGAAGTCAAACAAAGAAAAGAGATTTCAATATTTTTTTTTTCTTCATAAACATTATGCTCATTGTTACAGACATGTGTGGGAATAGTATAGGTACATCACGGTACCCAAGGTTTGTTTGAATGTGTGACATTCATAATGACGTTAGGACATTTTACGTGTAGTTGATTANATAATGACGTTAGGACATTTTACGTGTAGTTGATTAGGTTGGTAGAAATGAAAAAACGAGGAGTAGTGGAAATCAGGAATAAGTTAAAAGTGTGTATCGGAAAAAAAAAAAAGGAAAAAGAGAAATCACCTTTAGTAACAGAAACGAAGCTATTGTGTTGCATTGGCTACTGTCTGTTGGTGCGGTTTGTCGTAAAATGTATAAATGTGCCAGGTGATATGGTAATTGTATTATAGTAATAAAATAGTAAAAATGATATAAAATGAAGGGATATAGAATAAATATGTTGAGTGGTAATAATGAGGGAATTGTAGAATGAAGTAGGGTGTACAGTGTACAGAGTTAAAATAAAAATATGTAGTGAATATTGTGGTGATCTGTTCGAAGTCTAATAACAAGGATGAGAGTGATATTACATGGTGGAAGAGAACGGATATGTTGGGTAAAGGTAAGTGCGGAGTTATTTAAATATGATTGTGTAGGGTGTAATAAACAGTGCTGTAGGTAGGTAATGTTAGGTCAGGTTTCTGTAGTGACAATGGGTCTCTGCCATTTTTAATTTAAAAAATCGGATGGCAGTTGATTATATCATATATTATTATGAAGGGTGTAATAAACATTTGATGCAGGACGATGTCCTGCCCTCTAAGACTGTCTTGTCACACCACGCGCCGAACTCCACCGCATCGGTACGCACGACTCGGCTGTCCTCCACTTGACGTCCGCATGACAGGCTAGGGATCTGATGACCAGAGGAGGAACAACGAAAGTGTGTCCATAGTTTGTAAACATGTGACAGTAGTTTTGACATTGCTCCTAGAAGTTCACTATCTCTATGTCAGGGTGCTAATTTCAAATTTTCAAAAATTTATGTTAATATAATGTTTTTTTTAATAAGTCATCTTTGGTTATTATTTTAATGTTGAAAGGATTTCAATTATAACTGTGGTTTGATTGAAATTTATGCCATTCGATAATGAAAATGATGTACCATGGAACAATAGGGTTGAGAAACGTGGGTCAGGAGAAGAGATCACAATTACACGCTCATGTGTGCAAATTGTAAATGGAAAAAGTATAATCGCTGGAGTCTGCATTGCCATGGTAGCGATGCTTATCATGGTATTTGAAACATCTCTGAGCATGTTTGTGTTCCTACCAGCGAAGTAGAGGGTTTTGGGGGCTCCAGGGATAAGGGCTGGAGACTAAGGGTTTGAGGATTAGTCCACCATCTTGGATGACATCAATTCTGCCATCTTGGATGTCCTTAACCTTGACATTTCCGCCATCTTGGATAGCATAATCGCTACCATCTTGTCCACCCTCTTATTTCCGCTAGTCTTATGTTGCTGAGGGCGCACCACTTGCTCAGGCGCCATACTTATTTATGGAGTTGACAGCTAGAGTGTGCTGGTGTCTGTATATAGGGTTTGCTGCTGGGGGCACACAAACACCATATTGTTTCTGGTGTTGGATGCTAGGGGCGCTGCTATTATAAGGTCGATGTTCCCAGTTAGTGTATGCAAGGACTCGCCCCTATGGACACTTATTTCAAATGTTAGAACTTAAAAAATCTTGTGGAGGTGGCCAGTTTCGATTCGGCCTCATTTGGCATAAAAAATTGGACTTTTGCCTTATGCCACTTGGCTACCGAGTCAGGTAGGAATTTACTGTTTAAAATATGGTATATGCAATAGGTCATCATATTTTTAATACTAATGGATATAGGAACATTTTTTGTGTCTGCTGTAGGTAGCCATATTGTTTATTGGATTAATTTGTTTTCGCCTGCTATTGGCAGTCATCTTGTTTAGTCATTTGTTTTCATCTGCTGCAGTCTGCCATCTTTGCTGGACTTAAAATATTTTTCCTCGCGTTGGTCGGCAGCAACATAACTAAATCCTATATATGTATTTTTTTTTTTCAAAAAAGGTTCACCAATACCATGTAGTCATTTATCAAATTTATTTAAGTAGATACCTTTAATTAATGTTTCCTTTTGGAAAAACCTTGCAGTCATATATTTATAAAAAAAAATTAAGTACTAACCTTCAATATTTTTTATTTCTCGCGGAGGTATGTTATATGAAAAAAAATTTTGTAGACCTTGACTTGTTGGGGAAAGTACGTTTCTTAGAAATATAACAAAACAACAAATTTTTAAGTTTTTTTAAAGATATATATGTTATATATAATGAAAAAAATAATAATGGTTCTTCAGTGCTGCACACCAGTCTTTGCAAGGAGACATCTGGCATCATTTTGGAACTGTTCTTCAGCACCACACATTCATACTCACACTCACGCCTGTCTTCGGAAGGGGCATCTGCCATCGTTTTTTAGCTTCCCCCCAACCCCCTCCGCCACATCACCTGCTCTCAGGCACTCAACAAACATGTAGCTTACCAAATTTACAACACACATGGTTGTTAAAAAACGAACCATGGGCGAAGAAGTTATAAGCCAATAATGTCCACCTTTGATAAGTTAAGTGGTAGCCAGACTAAAATCATGGTATCGGCTTCCGCAAGGGTTACCGAAGACGGTGCCAAAAATACGTGAAAAAGAAAGTTAACCCTATTATATCTAAATAAATTAGCACAAAATAAATCTACAAACAGAAATACACATTGGTGACATACCCGTCCCTAATTAAGCATTAATTATGTTTGAGAATGTTTCACTATTGGATATGTCACTGCACCAAAGAATTTAATTAAAAAGAACTGGGACCAGTTTAGGCAGTCTGTTTAAAAGAGAGGAACATGTTGACTTTAATACACTTAATAAAAATAATTTTAGAAATTAATAAAATAATGATTTGCAAAACTGCTATTTCACTTCCTGAAGATTTCGCAGGTGGGTGAGTCCAATTGTTCCAACCTGGAGGGTTGGAAGAGACCATTCTCTCAAAAGGGGTGTGGGTAGCCATGCTCGATTTGTTGAATAAGAAAGACATAGCCTCGTAACTAATTATTACTGTGTTTGAAGCACTGTTAGATGACACTAGAGTTTATGGGTTACACTTTCCCTTCGTTCGGGGAGCTGTAACTCATCTTCCTAGGCCAGTAGGCTGGCCGACATGACATCACACCCAAGAGTTGCCTCTTGATGTGAATAAAGCAAGACTGTCACTTGAGTCACATAGTGCATGATGGCGAGATGGGTGTTTTCCATTCACACCAGCACTTTCTACCATGCTCGTGGCCGAGTTTTCGCCTTGGTCCGGTGTCGCCCAGCTGATGTAAACGACTGCGGAGGTATAAATGGTCACGAGAACACTTGCGTAATCGTGGTTCAAGTCAACATATTTCTCACTAAAAAATTTCCATCAATACGAGCAGTATCGAGAAACCAAGTTGCACGAAGCTGTCGCGAATTTCTACCTGTAACGGTTGATAGGCTGACCAGATTTACCTCGTCAAATTTACATTGCAAATAGGTGGTAAACACATGGTTCGCCATATTGTTTCGCCTTGGTACATACATAGTCGTGTGATACTCGCCAGTACAGGTTTCTATCCTAGGCGTCTTCAGCTCATAGCTTTTTTTTTTTTTTTTTTTTTGCGAAAGGCTACCATTTGACATAACATTTCCTCGTTATCTTCTAATATCAGACAGCTTGCAGTGGCTGGCAGAGATGAAGTCGTTCTGAATTGGTATACTGGTCAGGTGACAAAACTACAAGTCACAAGAATTAAACTCTTGTCGCTTTCTAAATGATTGGCCATACCAAGTGTTCGCCCCCCTTACAGGCTTGAACATACTAAGATAAGCCAACAGGCTAAAAAAAAAAAAAATGTGCTCTGTAACCAGTGGTAATATCGTAGTACTTGTTAGTGTTCAGTGGATAAAATGTTGTGTACCAGATTTAGGACCTGGAGTAAATATGCACATAAAAAGAAAGGTCGGAAAGGTCAAACTAAAATCTTAGCGAGAATTCTAATATGTCAACATTTTCCCATTTCTAATAAATTTCATACCCTCATATCTCAAGATACCACAGCCATGTTAGCTTTCATGTTAGCCTCCAGAATTATTTGAACGAACCTTCTCGGCAAATATATTCTTATTTCACCATCAAATATACACATGACGCTCTTCCCATACACCATATCAACAAGCTTAAAATCCATTGCCATGTTTTTTTTTACCAACCTCCAAATAGCCTAGCATGGTACCATTACGTTTCTTTTCACTAAGTACATTCATGTTGGCACTGTGAACGCGCATAAAGAGTCTGAGTTTTCTCAGCTGTCAAATTGTTTTCACAATTGTTTTAAATTTTATTTCTTGCCGACCTTCAAGTAACTGTATTTATTTCTCTCGATGTCATTTCGTCATCANACAATTGTTTTAAATTTTATTTCTTGCCGACCTTCAAGTAACTGTATTTATTTCTCTCGATGTCATTTCGTCATCATCTTCCATAGTTCACATCCACAATAACAATGCAGGGAGTCACCGATATGAACAGAGTTATTCGCATGCATTACAAGTATGTTTAATGCTTGTGCACTGCAGTTTAGATTTTTTAACGAAGGACACCCAAATAATTGTATTCTTTAATCACAGGACATTTAGAGAAAGCATATCTGTTCTGGTCCACCCACGATCACCACTTTATACATTTCTGCAGACAACAATTCAGTGAACACCGTGTTTATTTCATCATATGTAAATCGTCATCTCGCCATGTCAGGCCATGATAGCATTTTGTTAATCATCTATATATTCGTGATTTTACTTTTTTACCAAGCAAATACCACGGAAAAGGGGGAAGGAATTTACAGGATCTCATAGTACCATCCGTGTAAGCTATGCAAATTTCATTAGTTATAAATCCAATTTGGGACTGGAACCTCTGAACGTTCGCGAACATGGTGAAGGTNACAATTGTTTTAAATTTTATTTCTTGCCGACCTTCAAGTAACTGTATTTATTTCTCTCGATGTCATTTCGTCATCACTTTCCATAGTTCACATCCACAATAACAATGCAGTGAGTCACCGATATGAACAGAGTTATTCGCATGCATTGCAAGTATGTTTAATGCTTGTGCACTGCAGTTTAGATTTTTTAACGAAGGACACCAAATAATTGTATTCTTTAATCACAGGACATTTAGAGAAAGCATATCTGTTCTGGTCCACCCACGATCACCACTTTATACATTTCTGCAGACAACAATTCAGTGAACATCGTGTTTATTTCATCATATGTAAATCGTCTTCTCGCCATGTCAGGCCATGATAGCATTTTGTTAATCATNATCGTGTTTATTTCATCATATGTAAATCGTCTTCTCGCCATGTCAGGCCATGATAGCATTTTGTTAATCATCTATATATTCGTGATTTTACTTTTTTACCAAGCAAATACCACGGAAAAGGGGGAAGGAAT
The DNA here is from genome assembly GCA_002778355.1 of Clitarchus hookeri. Lineage (NCBI taxonomy): Eukaryota > Metazoa > Arthropoda > Insecta > Phasmatodea > Phasmatidae > Clitarchus > Clitarchus hookeri. Next base: position 153,154 of record NQII01005257.1, on the reverse strand, counting down.
TTACAGGATCTCATAGTACCATCCGTGTGAGCTATGCAAATTTCATTAGTTATAAATCCAATTTGGGACTGGAACCTCTGAACGTTCGCGAACATGGTGAAGGTNAAGCTATGCAAATTTCATTAGTTATAAATCCAATTTGGGACTGGAACCTCTGAACGTTCGCGAACATGGTGAAGGTTAAACATAAACTGATGGACTTTTTGCAATGATGACAGTATTTTAACGACTCTGTATCGCACATTGTATGTGGCCAGACTGTCGTGAATTATTAGAGCATATGCTTTCGTGTTAGCAGGAACATTTTCTGCAGCTGCCATTTCTATGCGACAATCTTTTACGACCATAGAAATTCTGTCATCTTCTTTCCTCATGTCGAAAACTAGCAGAGTTGCAATGCTTGCAAAATCATTCGGTTCAAGAGTTGGAGAAGATAATTGGCCTTAATACGATTTTTGAAAATCGGAAAACATTTGGTATGTTAACATGTACATACCATTCGTAAAATCTGCATTTACATATCCATATGGAAAACTCTCTGCGTGAAGAAATATTTTTACATATTTTATTTCCACGTGATCAAACTTGTCCACGATTTGAACCCGCTACACATGTGTCCGAGCGCAACGTCTTACGACTGTAGGTAGGTAGTTGGGCTTAATGTCTCGTCGACGGCGAGGAGACGGAACAAGTTGCTCACGGAAGAGGGATTGGAGAAGTAATGGGAAGGAATCGACCATGGCCTTTATTAAGGACCCATCCCAACATTCGCCTGGAGTGATTCTGAGAAACCACATAAAACAGAAATCAGGATGACTGGAACAAGAATCGAACCTGGGTTCTCCCGAACCAAACAGGTTAGTTTAATGCACTTGTAATATACGTATATGTGTGTACTAAATACATAGAGATGACTTCGCCAAATCAAATTATTTTTAAGTGTTTTATTTGGAGCAAGAGCTGTTGAATGAATAAAAAATTGTTTAGTGTAAACAAATCCTTTTAAAGTAAATTCATTTGGTATCTGAAAAAAAAAAATTTCTCTCAGCATCTTTATCAAATGCAGCAAGCCATTTATGATTATTTTTGATAGTTGCAGGCATTATGCCATTACCTTTTGTAATCAAACCATGGGAAAGTAAATACGAGTTACATGATACTGTATAAATATCTTGATTTTGTACAGGGATGCAAACCTCTGACGAAGCACATAGGGCAAATGTGAATGGAATTCCATCTTTGTAATACTACCGCCGTAACTCACTGGTTCTTCTACACGAATAACTTCTGCGTTCATATTTACAGACCTTGAAGGACTTTTAAGACTTTTAAGGAAATGTACTTCTTCACGTGTTAAAGTGCTAACTGCACGAGATGTACTTGTCTTTGACTTGCTATGGAAGCAAGTTTTATAATGTTGTTTATATAAATTAAGCCACGTCGTTCTTCATATGCAAGTGGAGAGTGATTTACGGGCCTCGTAAATTAATTAAATTGTTGTCCTGAACTATTATTTTGACTACTACTTCTTGAATACACTTTGTCATGACTGGGGCATAAACGATCATTTTCTGGACCTCCTCAAGTTTAAAACCGGGGGAACCAGAAGGAAAATCCCGTGAAGTGACTGACCGAGTTTACCATTATGGTACGAATCACCAATTAAATTATATGTAATTCTTATTACATTTACAATCAAGATGTTCATGGGATGTGTGGACATGGTGCAGTTTATTTCCAAAACCTCGCATGAAACCCAGTGTGTCACATTTCATGAAAAAAATCCTGCTTCTCAATATGTTTCAGAGTTTCTCATCAGAAGGAATGTTACGTCTGGCTGCAGGGCGCGACTTAGGAAAGTGGCGATGTCCTTGTTTCGTAAGAGCCCATTGGCACTAAAGCTTCCCTCGGTGAAGGAACTTTCCACATACTTTCCCATAGCAGGTTGCAGATTTGGCACTGAATAATGCGTTTGGAAATCTGTTAGTGCAATTAACCAGTATCCTTATAAATTTAACGGTGGGAAAAATACATAGCTGAGATTCTAACATTTGCCTGTCGATATCAGTGTCGTAGACATAACTGAGGGTTATGTGCCTAACATTTAAAATACATTTTTATTCCTGTAACATTTAAAATAAATATATACACAAGTCATCGCACTTCTGCTGGATTGGCAACTGCACAACACCACAATTATAACTAAATTTCACTCTGTGTAAATACTTTCTCAGTTCCAGTTGCAGGTAGAAGTTACCAAATGCATTGTATGTTGCACAGTGCCTACCACGGACGCTGATGTCAGAATTTATAACCACAATCTCGTTATATTAAGATGTGTGTTTCAATCTCAAGTGCATTTAAGCTCCGCTAATTTTTTTATTTTATTTTTTATTTTGGAGGTTATTACTTTATATCTATAAACATGAGAAAGTTTTTAGATATGAACTTTATAATTGTTTCTAGCATTGTGTTTCCTCCATCGCCTCCTTACTCCTGCTACATGCTATGATCTCAAATACAGATGTATTAAGTCTTCTATAATCTATTCATGGTGTCTTCACATTTTTAAAATCGTACCATTGAAATATTACCCCATGAATAACATATTTGGTTGTTTTCTAAATATGTCATGTACCACGCAGGTATTTTATACTTCCTTTACCATAAACACATTTTATTTTTAGTTAAATTGGACTTTTAGTTGTACTTTATTTATAAATTACAATATTACATTTAAAAGTAACATGAATAAGAAACAAGGACAAATTAGGTGTGTAGGTAATGCCTAGCAAAAATTGTTCTCACAAAATTATTATTTTGAGTAGGCACAAAAATACGGTGCATTTTTCCTTAGGTGTAATTTTCTAAACTTAATTAAGCATTGTTTGCATGAGGCGAGGAATATACTGAAAATAGAACTTGACCAGGGCTTGAGAAAAAGTAGGAAGTAACCATGAATGGACTGTATGTACCTGATGCTGTTTTCCACGTTGAGAGCCCAGAAGCGAGGGCGACAGTACTACACGCGCCCAGCACTCTATCGCCCACATGCGCATGGCTTTGTCTGAGCCGGTGTGCAGTGCTTCCAACACCACACTGCACTGTGCGAGTAAGAGCTCTAACAGCGGCTCTCTATAATACACAACCAAGGCAACTGCGCTGGCAGGATCTCAAAATACGAATTTGTTTTACCATTTTGATGATTTTTTTATAGCTTTGAATAAATTTAATGTAATAGAAGCAAAGTAATACGGTATTAGCAAATACACTAGATGTTTTTTTTCTTTTTTACTTTTTCTGGCAAAACTTTTTATTCCCTGATTTGACAATCCTCATGGCTTTCTATGCAAGAATCGCTTTTGCTACATGCTTGTTATCTGATTTACTACTAGCCATGTATGCTTAATCGCATTACCTTGCAGGCATAATCCAATGCGATTATGCTTCTGTCGTTACATATCCAGCATTTAGCTAGTCTCGTTCCGAGCCCGCAGAAATTATAACCAGCCAAATTAAGTAAGAAAGTGAGTTTATTTATACTAGTATTCACGAGTCCACCTTCCCCCTTGAGCTTATCTCTACGAGGCATTGCGAGCCAGGGAGCTTCAACTCTATAGTCAGAATCAGATCACAAAAAAATATAGCAGCCAGTGTAGTAACAATGTGGAAAAAAAATTTTTACTGGTGTCAGTGAAGTCTGTAATTACCATAACTTTTAAAGTAGATTTTATTATTTAATTTGGTTAAATAGTGTGTATAATACTAATACTTAGGAAGTATAACTTTTAAAAATATCAAATAACGATATCAATGTGGCAGTATAAACAACAAGAATTCGTCGTTGAGCAAGAAGCAGATGCAAACACAATATGTCAATATTTAGTTCACTCTGTTAAATAATTTGTCCGTTCATGAAAAATGCATATGAAGAGAAAGTTTTCTGTACCGTAATGCGAATACAGACTTGGGAATGCACCTACGCTTCAATTATAATTTTAAAAAAAATTAAAAATAGTTTACATGTGAAAAAAAAACTGCTAGGATTACTTTGGAAATGTTTTGCAAGAAAAGTAACTTTCACTTTATGTTAAATATTACAAACGGTTGCAATAAATTCGTGATCTGCTTATAGCTTCTCCAAAAAAATTTGTTATGAGAATACATTTACGAAGTAGCTACTTTTAAGGTTGCTTGTAAATAGCAGCACAATTGCTGGATAAAAAAAAAATCAATCCTTGCATTATTTAGTTGCCACGCTTTATCTTCCTTGGTTTGTGTTACTGACTTGAGACAGCTCCAGCACTAGTACTTAATACATTTCCCATAGTCAAACCAGCTTCGTGACTGACCTACATAGGTACCACTAATTCTTCAGTTTTATCTGAAGGTTCAAACCCCACGACTACCAAGAAGAATATATAAACATAAGCATAAGCATATATATGTATATTACATTGTAGTGTACAGTGCTAATCATAGTGAAATTAGCTAATTTCACACAACGCAATTCGGGCATAATAGCAAGTCACATTTCCACGGAATTATGACGAAAATTGCACAGCAGGTACTTGACTTGAGACTCCTACAACTAGAGAGAATGAACTTGTTGCGAGACTTCGACTACTAATAGAATTTAAGTAATCTGGAAATAATTCTCATATTAAGGAACTGTCAATATATTGCACGAATTTTACGAGGATGTGTATATGTTATACTATCCTGCGATGAAATTGCATCAGACATACAGAAATAAACCAGGTGTAATTATCTACCACACAATATGATGGCGTTTGGATTGCACAGTTTATTACAAGCTGACCAAGGGCTACAAGTATATATTAATTGTTGCCTGTTATAGCACATTTGCATGGGCAGTACATGTGAAAAAATGAAACCGTCAAGGATGTCTGTATGATGTGATGGCAAGCCTTCTATATGACCAAGGACTATCTACTTATTTTCAAACTTACTTACTCTCTGTCTTATATAATTTGACAAGGTCATGACAATCAGTGAGTGGCAACTTGAGGTATACGAAAGAAAAACTCTCCATTTACAATATTCTGTATCAGCTGATGCATGAAAGAATGACAATTAATACTACTTTGGCTATTTGGACTTTACCGCCGACGCACATCAGACAAGCAGGAAATACAAGGATAAAAAACAGTTCCTATACTAGGTAATACATTTTATTTTATGTGATCACAAAACAGCCTTTGTTAGTGTTACATACTAAATTTCGTGCTAAAGAAGTAATGTAGAAGTGTTCAAAATAAAATGCAAATCAAAATAGTCCATAGTAAAATGAACCGTGAATTCAAACATTGGAAGTGACCCAACTCTCCATTCATGCCTTTCATACATGCTTGATATTAATTATAAAAATTCTACAGAAACATCGCAGGGTATTGTTGAATTATTTTTTAAATAATTTGACGAAGTATATTTCAAACTCGTGTCGTTTCGGGCCAGTAATAGGAGAAAAGTTAACTTTTAAAAAGACGTAATCAAGAGGCAGGTCAACAATCTGCTACCTATTGAAAAATACTCTCGGATCACAACACAACATGCCATGCCATCTGTCAACGAGCTCTCGCCCACTACTAGCCAGAAAAAATAGCTTCCTTGTGTAAAAGAACAAATTTATTTTGCTCTTTTCGTGTTTTGTAGTACTGACTATTAATAAAAAGAAAGTGGGATGTGTGTGGGTAGTTTTTTTTTTTTTTTTTTTTTTNTTAGCAATTCTTATGTTATTTTACGCCACATATTTCTAACTCGAGCAGTTTAGTATCAATAATAGTAGAATTACTGCGTTGCAAAAGTCATTAGTGAGTTGTTTGTTGGCGAATGAAACTAAAAATGCATTGTCAAGTAAGTCCCCCGAATTCCTTTAATTTCCAGTCTTAACATATTAGCTGTAACATCCAAAGTACAATTACCATCTCGCAAATGTTAACCCAAATTCGCTGTCTCTAATAAATTTAAAAAAAGAGTTTACATATATTTCATTTTTTGCAAGGTTTTCTTTTGAACTTTTATAACCTACGAATTTTTTTGTCAGATGTCAGTCTATAAATACCTTAAAAAAAATTTAGCATTANAACTTTTATAACCTACGAATTTTTTTGTCAGATGTCAGTCTATAAATACCTTAAAAAAAATTTAGCATTACAATGACAAGAGGATTGGCTGAGAGTGTGTTAGTAAAATATACAACCGCCACAAGGATACATAAACGAAAAGTAATCATTGGATTTACTTTAGTCGTACTGTCAAAATCTTGCCAAGTTACATGGAACAGTGAATATGCAAACAGTTATTTCAATCCTGCTTTGATGTGAATGGGAAACACATATTTACATGGATGTTTATATGCTGCGGATGTACAAGTACAAAATTCCCACCTACACACACCCATTTCACACACAACCATATACAATTACTAAACTAAGTAGAATAAGGCCTTGCCTCCAATCTACCTCTACCAGACATGACTGTTTATTTCGGCCTAGAATCCGCTTACAAAACTTAAACAAAAAACCGCAGTGAAGTACTTCGGTCTTCTCTGCGGTTTTCAAAAAAGTCCTGAATTTCAAAATTCCGCGAAGTATAGGGAACCTTCCTCTCTTTTCCCGCACAGGCAGGGAAAGAGAGGAAATAGAATGGCCAGGTTTCCCTGGCACTACCCAGGGAACCTTACTAATTAATTAACTGCTGGCAAGACCGCAGCAATTACAGTTTAATCTACAGCCAGGCGGGACAGGTTAGCTGTCCCCAACCTGGGTTGCAAGAAATGATATATAACAGGGAGGACAAGAGCCCTCACAAGGGCTTGTACTTCCCCCGCGCTGAGGGAGTAGCGTCCCGGTGATGCACAATGGCGGCAGCGTGATGTAAACAGGCGGCGGCATCGCCACTTTCTCGTTGGTTTGCAGGTCGCTCTCTACATCTCGTCATGTCTGGTAGAGGAAANATATATATATATATATATATATATATATATATATATATGATAAGGTACCAAAGAAGGCCACCTGAATAACACTACTAATATCAGTGGTAGAAGAAAATGTTTCAGACAAAAGTGTCTTGGGTCCAAGGTGCTAATAGCTTGATAATGATGATTTTCCCATATGTGGAAGGGTAAACAAGATACAAAGGTCCACTACTTTAATTTAAATTTAATGACAATTGTTATTAACACCCCTCGACAGTGCGTATGAAGATGTAATAAATACGATGACATTTGTTGGTAATTCAAAATCGCTGAAGGTCAATGACGAAGGTAATTGCGCTGCAGCACAGGACAATAGGCTGACCTAGCGACGTCCTGTAGCTACTGTAGCCGTCCTGAGCTGGTGTTTGTTTAAACAAATGCCAGCTTCATACTACACTTCCTTTGTTATTTTATTATATCAAGTGTTCAAATTGGTGACCTTGTGCATTGATACATACTAAAAGGCGATTCTGAAGGGGACAATAATGCACATCGAATCTCATCTGGACTTATCGCAGAACACGCTCGTGATATACGGCCTTTCATGTCTTCGGGAGTCGTCGGTTGGTGTTTGTAGACCGGTTTCTTTAATGTTCCCCAAAGATAAAAGTCCATAGTCGTTAAGTCTGGGGAATGTTCGGACTATTTCATGTTTCCAGACCGACTGGTCCAACGACCACTGAAATTTATGTTAAGAACCATTGTTATTCTCTGTGCAGAATGAGCGGCACATTCGTCATATTGGTACCACATGGTTTGCCTTATGTCCAGTGAGATGTCTTCCAATTATTGCGGCAGCACTTCTGTTAGGAACTGTAAATACTTAATGCTATTTAGCATCCCATCAATAACATAGGGACCAATTAGGCGATTATGTACAAGACCACGTGTGGCACAGTTTTCTTCGTCATTGACCTTCAACGATCTTGAATGAAAAGCAAATGTCACCTTGTATTTATTACATCTTCATACACACTGTCGAGAGGTGTTAATAAAAATTATAATTCCATTAAAATGAACTAAGTTGACCTTTGTATCTTTTTTTACCCTTCCACGTACAGGGAAATATTCACTATCAAGTTATTGGTGCCTTCGACACAAGCAAATTTTATCTGAAACATTTTATTCTCTGAAATTGGCAGTGTTATTCAGGTGGCCTGCCTTAGGTGTGTCATACTCTCTCTCTCTCTCTCTCTCTCTCTCTCTCTCTCTCTATATATATATATAGGTGTGTGTGTGTGTGTATGTGTGTGTGTTGAGTCAGAGCACCCATATCACCCCTTTTTCTTGGAAACAACACGACACCGGAGGTTCGCGAAGAATTGTGATAACTATACCCTATGTAGATTATCTATTGGTAGTAATCCCATTCCACCGAACATACCTATTTGGTGGGAAGAAGGTGGGCTTTTAAATTGCAAATGGGAACAGGGGTCGTATATGGTATCGTTGGATAGATCATCAAAAAAGAAACAACATTTATTAAGACAGTTGTTTTCTGATGTGCATAGTTTGCCCACAATAAAATTAATCATCTAAGCATATGGTTTGTGACATGTGTAGTGTACTATCAATGAAACAGCACGAAAACTATTTTTATTCTTATTACAATCAAATGGAAATCAACGAAACGTGTTGTTTTTTTGGCATGCATGCCTGGTTTATGTACAATCAAAAGGGTGTCGGGTGTACTGTAAATACCAGCATGGTGTGAGAGAACTACTTTGAAATGGGAACACACATCCGCACACAACACTCTTCATAGAGTGTTCGAAATGTTGACCATCCTGTATCAGCCACGACTCTGCTCTCCTTACATTCNTTGACCATCCTGTATCAGCCACGACTCTGCTCTCCTTACATTCGTGGTTGCTTGGCAGACCTCAGCACAGCTGAGAGATCCACATGCTGCTCTGATTCTGTCTATCATGCTTTCCCTCCTTGTTGAACGCACGCAGTAGATGATGTCTTTAATTCTCCTCCACAAAAATAAGTAATTTGGGTACAAGTCTGAAAAATATGGTGTTCAAACTACAGAACTCATTCATCCGATCCACTTTCTGCGGAATACCATGTCCCCAACTAGCCAAGCTCTATGTGAAAAGTGAGCAGGGCAACCATCCTGTTGAAGCTACAGTGGTAATCTCAGAGCGAATGGGACATCTTCGATCAGCTGATACAAAATATTCTCTAAGAAGTCTGCATATACTGCACCATTCAAGTGACCTTCAAAAAAATATGGTCCTATGACACAATGTCCGAGAAGGCCACGCCAAGTGTTAAGACTCCACACATGTTGGTTATTGACTTCAAAGGAGGCAATCCTGAGTGGCGGGCAATCCTCCGTGCACCACACTATCTCTCCATGACCCGAGTAAACAGCTGTACCTCCAAACAAACGCGAAAGAAAAAGGATTGTGAGCAGTTCTATTCAAACTCTGGAAGAATCAGGAGCATCACATAATAGAGTTCAGTAGTGCAAAATTCGTAGCAAAAAAATGCAGGTATGATGCATGAACACGAGTGCCTTGTAGTAATGTGGGCCCTCAAGATGTACCGAGCCTACCTCTAATACCAGCGATTCACACTCCGAACAGACAATTGCTGTTTAGTGTGGCTCCCCTCCATGAAGGAAGCACGTAGAAAATTGGCACAGTGTGCATTGCTTCTCCAGTAATATCTCTTTGAAGTACATGTTCCCGGGGCCAAAAATCAGTTCGCTGATGAGCTGTCATGCACACCTGGCGAAATAGTAGCGGTGGACAAAGACGAATGGGATGACCTATTCCCACCTGTAGCAGCCACACGCTCAACACCTGGCGAGGACGTCGTTAGCTGCAACAACATTGAGGCACCAGCGGCAGTCAAACACAGGCTGAAAAACTCCAGGCCCATTTTTTAGCCATTCAACAACAATACCCAGACACCCAATGCCACATAGTGGAAATAACACAAGTCAATGGAGAATGGTGGCGAGTGGAAGGAGCATGCGTTGAAACAAGGCCACACCAACTGGAAGCACCACTGTATCTCTACGTGCCCAAGGGCACATATCAATGCATGTTAGGTTATGCGCATGTAAGCTAGTTCGCAGGGCATCCAGGAGTCCTGTAAACAACTAGAAACATGCAGGCTTATTTTCACTGGCCAAGGGCCACATGGGACGTGCGCAGGTATGTATGCGAGTGCTTGACATTAAACAACTTCAAAAGTCGCCGAGCAGATAGAGTGATGCAACAACAGCCACAAGTGCCTAATGAATAATTCGAACCAACCNGAACTTCAAAAGTCGCCGAGCAGATAGAGTGATGCAACAACAGCCACAAGTGCCTAATGAATAATTCGAACCAACCTCATTAGACTTTATGGGCCATTACCCCCGAAAAAAATTCAGAAAATGTTTCATTTTAGCCATAAGCGACTGATTTTCCAGGTGGACAGAAGTCTATCCTGTTTACAGTGCACATGCACGTAACATCCCATGTGTACTGGAGTCCGAAATCTACCATCGCTGGGATTACCCCAGAACACTACTCACTGGCAATGGTACACAGTTCACAGGGTGACAGAGGTATGACCTGTGTACTAAGTGGGGGTTAGCGCACCATACAACTGCCAATTACCACACATGGGTCAACACAACAGAGTGTCGAAACCAGGACCTCAAGAGCCAGTTGTGCCCCTTCCCAGAACTCCAATTGACCATGCCGCCTGCACCGCCCGTCATGCACGGTCTGTGAAGGGGGCACCCCCTTCCTCGCACATATGACGCAGCGCATCAACACTACAGAATTTACGACCCTGAGTCACCAGCATCCAGCACCTCACCACTCTCACACGGGACGTACTAGCTGTATAAGCGTCAACGGATCCAGCCAACGACCACATGCTGCCCTGATTGCATGATGAATCCTGGGTGACTGCGGGGTCAAGTCGTCACCAAAGAGGGTGGCATTTGACATGAACCATGCATCCACATGTGGTCTCATGACCACTTGCACCTCTGCAGTCATTTATATCACCAAGCCGACACTGGGCTGATGTGAACATTTGTCCGCGAGTACATTAGTATAGGTCGACGAGAACGGAACATACCCTCCTCGTTGTCATGTACTACATGACCCAAGTGACCATCTTGCTTTATTTACCTCAAGAGGTAACTCTTGGGGGAAAATAACAATCGGTCCAACATGGTGCCCCCCACCCCTCCTCACCATAAGCCACAGCCATCACGTGTCTCGGCAATTGGAGGGAATCTCAGCGCAGCTTGCGTCGCGATCTCGGCGTCCTTTCTACTGGTGTGATATCGACCGGCATGCTGGCTGGGATAACAGTGCGACGTGACCCCAAGTGCGGTTAAACAATGGGGAATAAAATCCCGAAGCAATACAAAGTGTCAAAAATGCCATAGCCAAATAAATTGAATTCATTTCTTTATTAAAAACCTCATTCGAGCGTGGCTACCCACACCCCTCAAACCCTTTTAAGGAATGGACTCATCCAGCACACCCAAGCTGGAGCACCTTGACTCGCCCATAGGCGAAACAAACCAGAAACTGAAATACACTTGCGAAACATACCGGAAACTGAAATACACATTCAGTTTACCATTATTCAAGTTATTTATATTTTTTCAACTATGTTAAGTCATTAAAAGTGTAATTGCGTATTTTCTGTGCTGCAGACTGCCTATCAAGGCCCTACAATTTTCTAGTGCAGTGACATATTCTGTGATGTCACAGTTACAGATGTAAATCACACTTAATTAATGCCGGGGATGTCACCAATACGTCATTCACCATGAAATTGTATTTTGTAGCATATTAATTAGCATTAAGAGGGCCCATGTTATTTTTCATGTAATGTTTGGCACACAATTTTGGCCACCATTACTGGAAGCTGATGACATAATTTTAATCTGACTTCAACACTCGGGCCGGTCGGCAGCAGGGGATATTCGCTGCGTGCGGGTCCCCTTGTTACCTTCAACTTTTGTTGCAATCACTTTCATTCTCCATAGTAGTATAATTAACTAAAACACTTATGTATTTAGTGCCGAGGGGACGACTGTCTGCCTCCCTGCCATTTTAACCAGGATTTAACATGCTATGCACACTTTACTATTTTCATGGCTTAGGCCGATTCCATAGCATTGGTCACTTGCAGACCAGAGTGCCGGGTCTGCATAAGATGGGTATATCAGTGTAACTGTATCTGTTACAAGAAGTAAGTAAACGTCTTGACTAACGACGAGTTAGTTTATCCCTCGGGCACCCTATAGCGATCTTAATTATGTATAAGTAAAGTGTATTAGGAGGCCCACAACCTCACCAGAATAACTAGTGAAACCACTAGGTATGGCAAATTATTTATAAGTTCATTAAATTAATCATCTCCACACACCACAGATTTAAAGAGAACTTCAGGGATCCATGGGCCGTCGACCACAAGACCCTCGCTTACTCATGCTCACTGAGTTATGGCACCAGGCAATTTCATCAGTTTTAACCTTAACCTGGTTACCANTTCATCAGTTTTAACCTTAACCTGGTTACCAGGTAAGGCGGGGACCTACAGAATTATACCTGGAACCCCCTTCGCGTCAAACAATACGAATAAATGTAAAAAAAAAACCCCTTGAAATATAGTCACATTAAATTTCTTCTTGCATAAATATAATTAAAAACTTAGAATATATGAAGAATTAAGATGATAAGCAGAATGCTACCTTGCGAAATTTTGCCTCGTTGAACNTATTAAAAACTTAGAATATATGAAGAATTAAGATGATAAGCAGAATGCTACCTTGCGAAATTTTGCCTCGTTGAACTTACTGTGAAAATTTTGAGATATTGGCAATGGAATTTTCGATAAAAAGAATAGCTAGAGAGGACAGTCGTTCATCTAGCATCGTTGATCGCAAGTACGTCTTGATTAGTTTCAATTTTGAAGAGCTCCTTTCGGCACTAGCCACTGTTATTGGCATCGTCAAAATAATTCACAGATGATCCACACATTGAGGAAAATGTCATGGAGATTTCTATCGTTTATGAACTGAAGAACTTGCGTAGGCAAGCACTGTCCTGAAGGAATCATAAACTTAAGATGTAACAATTCGTCCTCCAACTCTGCTCTGTTTATGTCAGAATTTCCACCCTCCTGGAGGGATTCATAAATATTTTTGCAGTGAGTGGACAAATCTTTGAGTAAAGGTAAATTTTCTATATTGTAGAGAAATTCCCATACAAAATTATGTTCACTGAAGAGTTGAAAGCGTTATTTAACTGAAGCTAGGACTTTATCTAGAGTTGGGGAGAAAAAATTTCACAGAAATATCTCTCCTGCAGTTTGTCGCATTCCCTCGTCCGATGCCTCATACTCAAACATTCTCTTCTTTCTTACAACTCGCATGTTCTCTATGAATATCACTGTAGTTTCCAACACTTATGCCATCTCTTCTGCATTTTACTTTGCGATGCTCTATCCTTCATCTCTGTAAGATGAAAATTTTGTAATGGTCCCTTCCACCAAGTGAGATACAATAACGAGATCTATGTCTGCCTCCTACATACATTTACTGATCATAATGATCTGAAAGAGAATATCATACCAGATACAGAGCGAGATGGGAATTTTAAATTCCAAAATCTGTTCGACCAGACAGCGGGCTTCATAATGCAAGCCTGAAACAGCTGCATGTATTTCTGAAATATTTTCCAAGGCTTCACAGATCTCTTTCGGCTGAAATCTGATAGCTCTAACACAGTTGATGCGGCTTTCTCACCTAGATTCACTGAGTGATTTCAGAGTGAACTTTGAAATGTGCTTTCGCAGAACACTCTAACATTGAGCAGAAGCAGCAAACATAGCATAAATTCAATTTAGAATCCCAAAGAGTTCCAGTCCTACTCTTGTTTCTGATACTGCGTCGGAAAATATAAGATTTAATGAGTGGCGGCCGCATGGGACAAACGCAGCTCTTGTGTTGATAGCCTGAATCCTGGTCTTCTCCCCTTTGTGCTACACTTTCATATTAGTTGCATTATCATAACCTTGCCCACGCATATCCTCCAACTTGCTATGCTAAAGTATCATACATGAGCTGCGAAAGGTCTTCACCAGTGGTACTTACAGCCTCTTTGAAGACAATGAAATGTTCCTTCACACAAATCGATTTTGATGAAATGTCAACAAACCTTAGATNCTTACAGCCTCTTTGAAGACAATGAAATGTTCCTTCACACAAATCGATTTTGATGAAATGTCAACAAACCTTAGATGGTGGAAATTTTTTCGGAGTGGCTAACATCAGATATCTACAATAATTGAACAATATCGACCTTTATTTACCTTTGAAATGATTGTGTTAAGTGCTTCTTTGGTTAACATATGTAAAATCTCATTTTGGATAATCTTGCTGGCATAGTGGTCTGAAGTTTCATGATGCAAATTCTTTTGATATGCTCCCCTATACTTTATCAAACTTGCCCAGCAATTAAATGAGGCTGAGAAAATTTGCATTGATTGGGGAAGAAAGTTTATCGGATTTGTATCAAAATGTAAGGTTGTGTTCGGCGAAAAACAAAGTTATGGCCATTAGTCTCTCTAAAATACGTTTCCAGTGATTTATTTCACATTATACTAGTTCCTGGTGGGCTGCATCAGTTGTCTTTTAGTTTTCAGTCTTACTTCTGCTTCTGCTCAGACAACTTGTTCTTAGGCGCTCTGGTGACCGTTCGTGGTCTTTTATTCGCGCGCCAAATTGTCTCCAATCTCTTTAACCACTCTAGGCCAGCTCAGATGAAGTGTTCTCACTTAAAGTTTTGCAGCAAAAGCAGAAAATAATGTCTAAAGCCATGGAATAAATCATCCAACATTTTTTAACTTCCCATCCATTTTCCAATTTCCTAATACAATAATGCACTGAAAAATGGCTACCTGACTCATGTAGAGGAAATTTTATTTCGGTATTTTCTGTCGGTCTAGATAAAATAAATTGATCTCTGACAGATGCACTCAAAGGACGTGGCCAGTGAATTGGATCGTTAAAGTCTGGAAGTTTCACACTACTTGGATGGGAAATTTTCTTGTTGTCCTCTTGTTCTGGTACACATTTGAAGTCTTCTTCTTTGGCTTCGGTGCTTGTGGTTTCCTGAAATACATTGCTTCCCGCTTCAGCTACTCCCGTCTTGGTTTTTCTTTTTCTGTATTTTATCCTTTCCACCCCCTTCTTCCTCTTCTTCAGAATCTCAAACATAACTGTACTTTTCTTCTTTGCTAATGTTGTGGATGTCGATAATATAAGCTGCTCCACAGTCACACTAATGGTTACACCTATAGATATACAAGGTTCTTCTTAATGTGTAACTTGTTGGTTGTACATATTAACTTCACAATATTCTACAACTATGGGTAANCTTACAGCCTCTTTGAAGACAATGAAATGTTCCTTCACACAAATCGATTTTGATGAAATGTCAACAAACCTTAGATAGTGGAAATTTTTTCGGAGTGGCTAACATCAGATATCTACAATAATTGAACAATATCGACCTTTCTTTACCTTTGAAATGATTGTGTTAAGTGCTTCTTTGGTTAACATATGTAAAATCTCATTTTGGATAATCTTGCTGGCATAGTGGTCTGAAGTTTCATGATGCAAATTCTTTTGATATGCTCCCCTATACTTTATCAAACTTGCCCAGCAATTAAATGAGGCTGAGAAAATTTGCATTGATTGGGGGAAAAAGTTTATCGGATTTGTATCAAAATGTAAGGTTGTGTTCGGCGAAAAACAAAGTTATGGCCATTAGTCTCTCTAAAATACGTTTCCAGTGATTTATTTCACATTTTACCAGTTCCTGGTGGGCTGCATCAGTTGTCTTTTAGTTTTCAGTCTTACTTCTGCTTCTGCCCAGACAACTTGTTCTTAGGCGCTCTGGTGACCGTTCGTGGTCTTTTATTCGCGCGCCAAATTGTCTCCAATCTCTTTAGCCACTCTAGGCCAGCTCAGATGAAGTGTTCTCACTTAAAGTTTTGCAGCAAAAGCAGAAAATAATGTCTAAAGCCATGGAATAAATCATCCAACATTTTTTAACTTCCCATCCATTTTCCAATTTCCTAATACAATAATGCACTGAAAAATGGCTACCTGACTCATGTAGAGGAAATTTTATTTCGGTATTTTCTGTCGGTCTAGATAAAATAAATTGATCTCTGACAGATGCACTCAAAGGACGTGGCCAGTGAATTGGATCGTTAAAGTCTGGAAGTTTCACACTACTTGGATGGGAAATTTTCTTGTTGTCCTCTTGTTCTGGTACACATTTGAAGTCTTCTTCTTTGGCTTCGGTGCTTGTGGTTTCCTGAAATACATTGCTTCCCGCTTCAGCTACTCCCGTCTTGGTTTTTCTTTTTCTGTATTTTATCCTTTCCATCCCCTTCTTCATCTTCTTCAGAATCTCAAACATAACTGTACTTTTCTTATTTGCTAATGTTGTGGATGTCGATAATATAAGCTGCTCCACAGTCACACTAATGGTTACACCTATACAAGGTTCTTCTTAATGTGTAACTTGTTGGTTGTACATATTAACTTCACAATATTCTACAACTATGGGTAANCTATACAAGGTTCTTCTTAATGTGTAACTTGTTGGTTGTACATATTAACTTCACAATATTCTACAACTATGGGTAAGACATAATTGCGATTTTCATGCTTGAGAAATTTTCTTATGCTTCCTCTAATTTTCTTCTCTTCGGCATGTGTTTCAGCTTTCCTTTTCCTGTTTTCAACTCCTGAAAGTTTCTTTTTAGGCCCAATCTTGGCAGTATACGGTACCAGGTTCTAAAAATGTTAAAACACAAACGAACTATGTAAAATCAATGTATACATGTATAAACATATAGGCTGTTCAGGATAAAGTGAGCATTTATAAATGCTGTGGTAATTTATTTTTTCGGTCAATTCGTGTACTTCTGCCGAATGCAAATGTAAACATTGCCAAGTGCTTTGTCTTTCAAACACAGTGTCTATGTTATACTGCTAGGAGCGTACACTTTTCACTGTTTGAAATAAATAAATACTTATACTGAATCAGATTTAGAGTGTAACATCTGTGGAAATTTTTTGTGTGTAAAATAGCTTTAGAGTGAAGTGAATTGTTTTCTCGTATCAGTATCAAAACGACTTCCCATTTCAACTCGCCAAAAATAAATCACTGAACAAACATTCAGGACTACAGCCGTGTGTTAGTAATGAGTCTTGAGAAATGAGAAACTTTATATATGCAGCAAAAGGCGGTGATTTTTTTTTCAATTGTTAATTTTGGAATTTTAAAGTGTTTGCTGTACCATTATAACTTTACCGAATCGTCAAAAATAAAAATGTTTTGAAGCATATATATCACATTTTAAAAAGCAAGGCTAAATGCCTTGTTTGACTAGTATTTAGCAAACTAAACACAACTTAAAAAAAGTTATTAAAATAAATAACATTTTTTGATATATTTTTTAAAATCAAAATGAATGTATTGTGATTGTAGGGTGCTGTAATTGCTCTGAATGTCGTTGAAATGTATAGTTAATTTTATAAATACCAACTAGTTACTTCATCTCCCATAAAGCACTAAGTTAGATACTACGCAATTGCATCCTGTCGAGAAGCAGTGTACAGAAAAATACAACTTTACTTTATTCAGTTTTTATTCATCTTAATTGTTGTGCTTTCTACGACAACTAATATTGGTTTTTAAAATGCTAATAAAAAGAAAATGATATATTATTTTATTTAATCGGTACTCAGACTGTATTTATGATACAAAGTCTATGCTTCTAATACTTAAGTGTCTTAAATACAACAAAGTCATCATATTACGGTTCCATTTNTTTATGATACAAAGTCTATGCTTCTAATACTTAAGTGTCTTAAATACAACAAAGTCATCATATTACGGTTCCATTTGAACAATATACATCTTTAAAAACTAGAAATGTTTGAGCCTTAATTACAAATATGTTTACTGTATGTCTGTGCTTGTTTGCGCTCACATGCGTGTGTGTAGTATGTTGCATTTCAAAAATGTATTTATTCTGAATATTCAAATCACCTGGCCTGAATCAGTAAATAGTAAATGTAAAAGCCAAGTTTAAAACTTTGGAGTCTCTACTCCTCCCCGAGCAAGCAGGACAAACCAACACAAAGTATACTAGCCGGTAATGTTGAGTTTCTGTGGCTGTGGTGACTTGAAGCATCTTATCAGCAATCAACGACACTACTTATTGCTCCAAGTCGGAATGATGGAAGGAATGCCAGTGCGTATGCAGCACAGTTCACAGGATTCAGCGGCTAGCGTTGACAGAAACGGAAGCTCTGCTGACCAGACTTCTCGCCCACCTGCTAGCTGTTGACTGAAGACACATGGCGAACTGCATGACCTTCCCTTGTTACAAGTTCGCGTAGTCACAGTTCGGACAAAACATGTACAATAGTGGTCATATTTCCCGTCCACCTTCTCTTCGTGTCATTACAGCAGGGAAAAACTGCATGTGTGTGTTGTGTTGTGAAGCGGACTATCCTGTTCAACAATCAAATTCCTCCTTCCTTCTTCGTTATCCCAACAGTACCTGTGACGGTAAATTCTATTTCACTATAAAAAAGTAATACTTCCTCTCTTAGTTTCGTGAATTGCCACCATTAATTTGTTGGACGCTTGTCATTCAGCACAACTGCCAATGTTATGTTCATTGGAATAAACACAAATTTATATACGCTTTAGTTTGTTTGAACACGCATTTTGATGCCCCATTTTACTCGGCGCCCTGTTCAGTGGCACCTGTCGCACTTCCCTAAATCCGCACCCGGATTTTATTTAACTTTTATATTATTTCACTTAGGATTTTTAATCTCTAGTCTCTAAATAGTATAAAACAAAGTCGCCTATCCGCGTCTGTCTGTGTACTCCCTTAGTACTTCTTAATGGATTTTGATGCGGTTTCCAACATTATTTAGAGAATTTCGTGAGGAAGGTTTTGGTGTAGAGAAATGTCGAACCGTTTGTAATCAAGTTGTGAAAAGCCGCTTTTAGGGTACTTACATGGCTTGCACTGACTAAACCATAAGAGATACATCAAATTAATGGACTACAGAATTGTAGCTCTCAAAAAGGCCCACAGAAAAGTCCGCGATAGCATATGTTAATATTTTAAGGATGACCCACAGTAACAATTTTTGTCTTCCAAAGTATCGCTGTAACAATTAAATTGTTACCAGGCGAAGCCGGGTCGGTTCGCTAGTATTAAATATTGCTGGTGTCTGAGTAACAGATTATATTTCAGCATGATATAAATAATTTTTTTCCACGATTATTTCCGCTATTTCAAAGTTATTCCACCGTCACCCATTCAGTATCTAGAAAACACTCTCTAATTGGTTGGTTGGTGGGAGACTAAAGATGAGGTAGACCGATTAACAAGAGTATAGTGGGAGGAATTCAACTGCGACTCCAATGCTACAAGTGCCTCTAGATGCTCCACCCGGTTCTCATACAAAAGCGCCACCGAACGAGGATCCGGGGCGTGGCCTTAACTCGGCGTTTGTCGCTCCGTGAGAATTTCCCTCACACTTCACGAGTCTGGGCTGCTGAGGAATGAACATCGTGCTCGTGGCTGCTCCGACACCGGGATCTACCCGCCCCATGCGACCAGCGAAGGCCGAAGACTACTGCGAGTGCGGCGGGACTGCAGCAGCTCGGGTGCGGCGACTATTCCGTAACTCGTCGCGTCCCCAGGTGGCGGATAGGAAATCCCCAGGCCCTGGGATGGCTGGGAATATTCGAATACCAGCCCGCGGACCAACTGTCCAGTGCGACAGCGCCGTCGTCGTGGATGTCGGGGACTTGGCGGCTCAGTACGAGTTGGCGAAGCGCGTTGGCGGGATCCAGCTCAACAATCAAGACGGGGAAGGGGATCTCGATGTGCTGAAACAATGCAAAGTGTAGCGAACCTCACCGCTGGATTCTGCGAGCTGCTGACTGCTGGTGCGTGAGGAATGGCCATGGAATGCGTCGGACCTCGGAAGCTTCCTGATGTCAGCCTCCACTCCTGAGCCAGCTGAATTTGCCTCCAGCCTGGTAGATCCTGGATGTCCCGCAGAGACAGAGTTCACCAATACCGACGGATTATTTTGGTTGACGAGTCAAGGGGGCCCCCCTACTGCGCTCCCCACCTTCACCCACGGCATGGAGATCCTGATGTCAGCACGGAAGAGTGAAGATGGAGTAGGTGCCATGACTGAGCTGCCCGGTTCGCCAACTTCCACGACGAGAAGCAGGGGGCCCTTCATTCAACAGCTGCTGTCAATATTATTGTGCTGGTACGCCTGCGCAGAAATATTGACAGCAGTCTCCCCTCAAGGACACTTGTGTCCACAGCCCCGCCTCTTTCTCTTCTAGATTTTCAACTCCACATTAAAGAACATGGAATCCACACCTGCTGCCTTCTTTAGCATTTTTTAATGCATGAACGAGTTTTGAACTTCTTTCCTGTCGAGAGGGTTTTTACGGTGTCTATGCCGGTTTTTCCCCTCTCCCTTCTTAGAAATAGCTCAGCTATTACACACCCAGGGATGCAGTCATGGCCACAAACCTGGTCATGGCTGATTATCCCTCTGTGCCGCGATGCACGCCTCCTTTCCTAAATTGCCTCTTGTATGGGGCTTAGCCCTGAGATGCAACACAGTCCAGACCTACCCCTGGACAAAACTTAACACTTGGTTATTAGGGTAGTTATTAAAAAAAAATCCCTCACACTTCCCGGAAAAAGTGTGTATTGGGCTTATTTTTTTTATTTCCCTCTGATATTATTTTTATATTTGTTCTTTATGTATAAATACCACTTAATAAATTATTATTTGAAAAAAACCTTCCCATGTCACCAACATAAAAATGATTTTGTACACAAAAGCGGGAGTGTTAGGGAAGTGCTGACGGCGCGACTACTCGTGTCACTGGCGCCGGCCAGGACGAGGCATGTACTACCTGCCTCCCTTCGCCTAGTTGTCTCCCAGATTTGTTAGTATTCTTTCACCTTTCGCTGTGATTGTTTGAGTGAAGTGCGAGTTAGTTTTTTTTTTTGCTGAAAAATGAGTCGTGCAGCGAAAATTTTACAACTTTTTAAGAATTTACCAGAAGAAAGGAATGACTGTAAGTACATTTTTTTATTTTAGGGTTCGTAGGTAAAGTTAAGGTCATATTTTTGAATAAAGTAGGATTTTTCGATTTTAGATAATTATTCATGGCTACTTGACTTTGGACAAAGCAGTACTGGAGGTCAAATTTCCAATGTTCCAATTGAAGAAAATGAAGTAATTCCACATCATGACATTGAAAACGTATCTGATAGACCTAGTGAACATGAGGATCATCAGTCTCAATCTGATTTCTCAGATTCTAGTGACCAAGAAAATAGAAATGACGATAGTTTTTACTTAAGAAAAGACGGGGTCACCAAATAGTACAAAAATCCAGTTCTCCTAAAGAAAAAAACTCCTAAAAAGAATATCGTTACTCGCTTACCTGGTGTGAAAAGCGTTGCTAAGGACAAGCGTACAATTTTGGATTGTTGGTCCTTATTTTTGGACCAGGAAACAATAAATGATATTGTAATAAATACTAATAAAGTTCTAAAAATATTTCAAGACAAATACAATAGATCCTGGGATTGTGTTGATACAAACTTTGAGGAAATTACAGCTTTTATTGGTCTGTTGTATTTGGCATGAATAAGGAAAGCTCAACTCTTGAATTTAGAGAAGCTCTGGCTCGATGATGGCATGTCTCTAGAATGTTTTAGGGCTACCATGAGCATAAGGAGATTTTACGTTCTCGCTAGAGCCATCCGATTTGACGACATTGAGACCCTTAGATCAGTGCAAGAAATTGGATAACCTAGCACCAATAAGATATTTATTTGATTGGTTCGTTGACAAATGTAAGAATAGTTACCACATTGGTAAATATGCTACAATTGATGAAAAGCTGGAAGAGTTTTAGGGGACGAAGCAAATTTCGCATGTACATACCTAATAAACCAGGCAATTATGGAATAAAAATGTACGCCTTGGTCGACGCCCGGGTATTTTATACGTCTAATTTGGAAATTTATTGTGGCCAACAACCTTCTGGACCATATGCCTTGAATAATAGCGCCAATAGCGTTGTATTACGACTAGATGAGCTGATTTCCAATAATGGGCGTAATATTACAATGGATAACTACTTTACGTCAATCCCCTTAGCAAATAAATTGTTAGAATTGAGGACAACAATTGTAGGGACTCTAAGAAAAAATAAGAGGGAAATACCCTCCGAGTTCATAAATACAAAGAAGAGGCCGGTAAACAGTAGCCTTTTTGGTTACCAGAAGGACGGGCTTCGTGTCACATATAAGCCAAAAGTCAACAAAACTGTGCTTTTGCTGTCAACCTTCCACTCCGAAGGGAATATTGATGAAGGAACAGGAGATAGGCAAAAACCAGAAGTTATTTCCTTTTATAATTTGACAAAAGGAGGAGTAAATGTAGTTGACGAGCTGAAAACTTTATATTCCATCAGTATGATCAGCAGATGGTGGCCTCTTAGGATTTTTTTTTTTTTTCAATTTTAGACATAGGGGGAATTAATTCCCACAGTATCTACAAGGGTAATACAAACGAGAAATTAGAGAGGCTGTTGCATTTGAAGCAACTGGCCCTTCAGCTGATAAGGCAGCACTTAGCAAGAAGAGCCTCCATAGTCACCTTACCAACAGATCTGAAAAGAATAATTACGAAAATGGTAGGCGAAAATGAATCCCATCAAAAAACGGTGGAGAGAAGATTCAGCAGAAGGAATTTGTGGTGTCTGCCCAAGAAGAAAAAATAGAAAAACAAAAAAAAATTGTAGAATCTGCAAAATACCTATTTGTAATGAACATTGTGAATTTACTTGCTCTAATTGCATTTGAAATGTTAGAGAATTAGAATCAGAAAAGTAATAAATTATTTTTAACAATATTCTTATTTCTATTTGTATTTGATTATGAATGTAACAGTATTTTTTTTATAATACTAACATAAGAGAATCCATACAATTTCTTGTAATTAACGATTTAATTTGCATTTTTGTTATTACTTTTTAAGGCTTATATACAAACAAACGAGTAATCCCTACTACTCTCTAAATATTCTATTATTAATTTCGGTTAATAATTAATTTAATTGTGCTAATAAAGTTTTGTTGTTGTTTTTATTCATTTTTTTACAATACATTAAAATAATTTAAAATTTTATTGAATGAAATACATTAAATGGGTAAATGATTTATTGATGCATTTGTTTTAAATAAAAAAAAATAAAAAAACAGTAAATAATTCAGATTATAACTAATAGAAATGACTAAAACTGAGATGTGAGGGAAATGCTCCTGCGCGACCAACGGTGTGACACGGAGTGGCCCGACCAACGCCGGGTTAAGCAAAGAGAAGGCAACAAACGGTGTGACACGGAGTGGCCCGACCAACGCCGGGTTAAGCAAAGAGAAGGCAACAAACGGTGTGACACGGAGTGGCCCGACCAACGCCGGGTTAAGCAAAGAGAAGGCAACAAACGGTGTGACACGGAGTGGCCCGACCAACGCCGGGTTAAGCAAAGAGAAGGCAACAAACGGTGTGACACGGAGTGGCCCGACCAACGCCGGGTTAAGCAAAGAGAAGGCAACAAACGGTGTGACACGGAGTGGCCCGACCAACGCCGGGTTAAGCAAAGAGAAGGCAACAAACGGTGTGTCCATAATTACGCCCATTGTGCCTTCTTTTAATTAACAACAATCAAAAACTTGTAATGGTATTTATCATTTCAACATCAAACTCTGTTCATGTCTGTATTACTCGCTATTATTCGCAGAATAAAATAGTTCAAGNGTATTTATCATTTCAACATCAAACTCTGTTCATGTCTGTATTACTCGCTATTATTCGCAGAATAAAATAGTTCAAGAATTCAATACGCTTCATTCAAGTTATGTACTGAATACGAAGCTTATTTTGTACAATGTTAATTGAATTGCATAAGATAAAAAAAAGTAAAGCGACGAGTTCAAGACTTCTCACACTTTTTATCCAAATTCAAAATAACGACAGTGACTTAAGTTATAAGCACCTACAACTTATATACGGTACTAGTACATGAAAATAATGAATTCACAACAAACTCTGTATACTTTGTTATACCGTTCATTCAATTTGTACAAAATAAAGGTAACTAATTATCTTTTACACTATCAAAAATTCATATACTGCTATTGTTCTAAAAGTTCCATTAATAATTTCATTATGCTAGAATTATTCGGCCTGATCGATGAAAAAAAATGAGACAATATATATATAACATGTTTAATACAAAAATGGTTTTGAAAATAATCGAGGTATTCGATAAACTGAAAAGCAAAATAGCAGCGATTATGATGTCAATGTAACTTAGTAATATTCAGCAAAATTAACTAGATAAAATTTGAATTTAGTTATAAACAATTTATTTTTGTCTTAAGCTCATCTCTCAGCAAAATTATAACTTTAATTTTAAGAGAAGTTAACTTTCATAAAGCCCTGACGTCGCCTGAACATGTTCCTAAAGATTTGTTGCTATGAATTCGATTGTCGCACTTGTCGTCCAACGGACATATATCCGTGATGAGGCATTTTGTAATTTGAATCGTTGCCTGATCCACCGACTGATTGGGTTATTAAAACGGTGAGTCGTGGACCAAGAGTTTGTGTGTTAGCTGGGTTAAAAAAATTTTTTTTTAATGTCTTGTGTGGTGTAGATGGGTTGTCTTGGGCATGCAGTAATGTAAATTTTTTTTTCAAAACTGTTGCCTCAGTCGTCAGTCTAAATATGGTTTTGGCTTTAACTAAACCCTAGCATTGCTGTGTATGTAACATGTTGTGCATAGTCTTGTTTGCTGCCCAAGAATAATTCTTCTATTTTTAAATAATTTGTGTCCACGACTCTCGCGTGGGCTTGGTCAATATTTTATTCGATAGGATCTTTGATGGGTCATTTGACTGCCTCCAACGACATTTCAAATTTTTATATAACATTCTTTAAATGATGATTTTAACACGCTGGTTTTATGAAAATAAGACTTTACTGAGCTTGCTGCCCTCCTTGAAATTGCTCTTATAGTTATTCTACTCTTATATTGCTTTAATTGTTTTGGGAATCAATAATTGTTTTAAAAAACTTTACTCAAATTGTGTAATTCCAGTTTTGAGAGCAATTTATTACATTCCTGTCAAATATTAATTATTTTGTGTGGATCTAGGAAGAAAGAAATTATTGTGAATTATTGCTTATTTATTGACAGGTTTTATGTAAAAATTATCAATTGTGCTACATTTGTTTTAATGTATATTTATTTTGCAAAATGCATGAGTTGTTAATCAATTTTCTATGCATATTATTTATGTTTCGGCACAAATCATTTCTGTGCGAACTTCACTACATTGTTTTCTCATATCTGCATGTTGTATCGGTTGCATGATATGGCCGAGGTCGGGTTTATGTACATGTTCAAGAAGGACAAACTTTTGAATTTTTTATGGGACCTCGAGTTTGAAGCTGATGAAACGATGACCGTAGCTGAACTGCGCTGAGCTGCGGTGGGTTTGTGGCGTTAACAAAGTCCGATGGCGCAACCCTCTCAGCGAGTGGTCCCGGTGAGTGTCACCAATGGTCCGCCTAAAGTAGACAAACTATTCCTAGTAGCTTTGCAGAACCTACCTCCGCTGACATCCCTAGAACTAGTTAGTATTCTATAATTATTTATTGTAGTGAATAAATAGCTAGTCTATGTTTGAGTTCTGAGGATAGTCTCTGGAAAGCCATAGCAAATAAACGTGAAAGATTTATATTACAATTACTTCGTGAAGAAATCATGTCATTGGAAAGTGATACTTTTGTGGGGTACAAACACAGGATGATGGAGGTTTTTTTTCCCTGCGCATTATGCGTACTTGTTAATGTGACTTTATTTACAGTTATCAAAGGCCGGGAGAATCTATGTATGAATTTGTTGATTCTATTTGTGCATTTCATGATGCCTTTTCCTTACAAATGAGTGAATCGAACTGGTCAGTAGTATCATAGATAATTTGGCTCCGCATGTGCGCGTTCAATGCATGTTACTTACTGTTCCTCGTAATGTTCGTGAGATGCATCAGTTAGCTGTGGAAGTGCAAGGCAGTCGTGTTGCCTCTAGCAAGTATCGTGTGTGTTTTCCACCTGCCGTACGAGCCGGCCGTCACCGTAACTCCGCGTCGTTCGAACTAATTGCCAATATACAGACTGTCGAACAACGCGGCTTTACCGTGTGGCGCAGTAATTGTGCTGTTCGGGGATATGTGGCAGAGAATTGTCAATACAGCAGGCGTACGATGTCCCAAAGAAAGTGCTTTCATTCCAGCGAGCTCGGGCACCTGCGTAGCACTTGTTCTAAGGCAGGAAACGGAAATTGACTGGATATCGGCATGGGTTTTCCAATCATGCAAAAGATAAAGTCCCGCACACTATTACGAAGTGTACGGTGTTGATCACCTGTGGGGAGAGGAATTTTTAGTCTTGGTTGACACTGGCGCTACCCATTGTATCTCGAGCAATTTCTTTTTTAAATAACTCTTGGATTCGAAGATCGTATACAAAGGTTGTGTCATGTGTATGTCAGAGACACATTTATGTGTTGCCTACAGTGATATCGTTAGGAGCAATGTAGTAGTGAATCTACATTTCAAAATCTGTAGGTTCTCGGGTATGTTTCCCTTTTGACTTTTCCAGACCTTTCCCATTACATTATTTTAGGTATTGAATTCCACAGGCGTCGGTTAATGTAGACTAATTTTATATGTCCTTTGGGTTTCCTCGAACATCCGGATTGGTCTTCAGGTCGACGCTGTTCCGGACGTGTATGTGATGTCCTTCCCTAAAAGTTCTCTTTGATCTATGATATTCCGATGCATGGCTGTCATTTCAAATGTCCTCCCCCTAAGCTCCAAGCCTTTCGGGAAATCATAGATAAGTTGTTAGAAGCTGGCATAATTGTTCCATCCACTTTCTTCTTTTCCTATATTGGTTTGTATTTTATATTTTTATTATATTTTTATTCTTAGATCCAGTGCTTTAAGACCCTGCAGTAAATGAATAGACGCATCAACAACAAATAAATGTTTAGAATTTAATTAAAAAGGGGAAATTCACTGTATATATATTCTGTTGGTGGTAAATTATGTCTTCATTGTCCATCGGGCATTTTGGTGCGTAAAAATGAAACTGACAAGTATCGTTTGGTGGTTAACCATTTACATGTAAACAAGAAATTTAATAAAGATCCTTTTCTGTTGCGCACTATCGATTGTGCCCTTCAGCATTTGGGTAAAGCCGGTGTGTTTTCAGTATTATATCTAAATAATACCTTTCTCCAATGTTTGCTGGATCTCTCCTGCAGGAAATATACTGCTGTTAGCATACAGTAGAGCCAGTTCGAGTTCACAGGCACTCCTATGGGTTCTAATTTTGGCAGTGAAGCCTTGTCTCGAGTGTTAGATCATGTCCTGTCTGAGTATAAATTTGAGTGTGTGTTATTAAATTTCACTCGCCCATAAACCTTTAAGGTTTGTCGTTTTGTCATACAAGTAGATACCTTGTCACTGTCTGTAGGCTCTGTCCCAAGCCAGTGTATTGAGTTAGGTTAGGCGCCAGTGGCTTTTGCCACTCGCAGTCTCACCGANGGAGTTCAAATTTTTTTAGCACTACTGGGATATTACTCCCCCTTTATGGAGCATTTTTCAGAATTAGCAGCACCCTTGAACAAGTTAAAAAATAAGGGAGTGAAGTTTCAGTGAGGTCAGGAGCAGGAGTCGGCGTTTTCCCTGCTAAAGCAGAAGTTAGCTTCATCTTCGGTGCTCCTTCTACCGGATTTTTCACGCCGTTTTGTCATACAAGTAGATACCTTGTCACTGGCTGTAGGCTCTGTCCCAAGCCAGTGTATTGAGTTAGGTTAGGCGCCAGTGGCTTTTGCCACTCGCAGTCTCACCGAGACAGAGCGAAAATAGGGTATCTATGAGAAAGAAACCCTGACATGTATTGATGGGCTTGAAAAATTTGCGTCATAAATTGAAGATGACGAATGTGATCTCTACATGGGCAACCAGGATTTGAGCTGGGTCTTGACTCATCCTTAACAGGTGGGCAATCTTGGTCGCTGGGAGTTAGGTCTGTCTCGTTTCTGTTTCAAGTTTCATCACGTCCGAGGCTCCGAACACCAGGTAGCAGATGCTTTATCCAGAATGTACGATCTGGCGGATCTTGGAACGGATAATGTGGCAGCACCAGAGTCTTCTCTTATCATACAGGGTTTTCCTGAGTTTTTTTTTGTAAGGTTATGTCAAGCCCATGGGGATGACAGTTTATGTGGTCAGGTTAAATGGGGTCTGAGCAGTGGTGTTGTACTCCCCTATGTTGTTGAAAATGTGATTTTGTATAGTACTGTGAAAAGTGGATGTGCTCATAAGATAGTTGTAACGGAATTATTGAAGCCTATTTTCACGATTCCATGTTTGGTGGTCATCTGGGTGTTAGTAAGGCATTCAATAAAATTGCTGTAATTTTTAATGGTCTAGTTTAAGGGGCGATATTTCTGATTTTGTGCATTCGTGTAACCTGTGTCAAAAGCACAGTAGGCTCAGCATTCTAACGTCGGGCAGACAGCGATGCAGATTCCCCGGGCACCTTGGAGCACAGTTCATCTTGATATATTTGGACCCTTAGTTAGATCTAAGAAGGGAAATGTGTGTATTTTAATTTTGTTGGATACGTTTACTAAGTTTGTTATTTTGTTATCACTGCAAAATATGAAAGCATCGTTCATTTTCAAAGCGCTCACTGATCAGGTTTGGAAGGTGTTCAATGCTCATGTTGAGGTTGTTACTAATAATGCTAAGTACTTCACTTCTAATACTCTTAAGAACATGTGTTTTTGCTGGGCTATCAAACATTTTACTTCCAGTCACTACTACCCCAAAGGCAATTAGATAGAGATATTTACTAAGAATCTAAAGGTTTGCTTAAAATTTTTATATAATCAGGACCACACTAATTGGGATCAAAATATGAATTTTATTAATGTAGGATTCAATAGTGCTTTACATGATTCCGTGGGGGTTATTCTTGATTCCCTTTCCTTAGTCGTCCTCTTAGCTATCCCTTTTTTAATATCTGAAATATCCTCCTTTTTACCTCCCCTCTTGGTGATACTGACTGTGATCGTCTGCTTGAGGAGGTCCACCGTAGGCTCGGGGCAGCGAAACCGCAGGTTACAGCTAAGATGGACCAGGGCAGGTTGCCAGTTAATTTAAAGTTAGGGGACCTTGTCGTATGTAAAAATTATATGTTGGCAGATATGGGGAAAGATATAATGGTCATTTTATGATTAGTACATTTCTAGGTCCTAAACTGTTAGCCTTGCTTCGCCCAGCTCTAATCACTCATTCAGAAAGGCGCCAAATTTTTTTAGCATGTCACATTGAGCAGTGGTCATAATGATTAAAACAAAATCGTCATTTTTCAACTACGGATGTATTTCAAAACATAGAGTGTCACTTGACTGTACCTTGTTGACCGACCATCTACGCTGGTACCATCGCCTTTGTGTCTCACATAGGAATAACACTAATTGTAAGACTGTTCAATATTGTACAAATCTTTCCTGGTTAGAAGATGTTTTCTCTCTCTTTTGAATCGGAAACTCAGTCGCGTACCTGTCCAATATGGCTTGGAATTGAATTTTATTTGCAATATCGGTTGCCAAGTTACCCCCTTCGTAGTCAATAAGATTAAGATGACCAATGTCATTCTGATAACCTATGTGTGTGAACAAATAGTTAATTTTATACAGGCTGACGTGAACCAGGCTTTTACTGGTACCCTTGTGCCCACTGTGACTGCCGCCGTAGTGTCCTTCGCTCCGGATGCACCACACCGGCACGCATGTGTCCATGTGTGATAGTGCACCGTGTCATTAATTTAACCAGTTTCAGTGATTATTCAGAGTTAGACAATTTAATCTTTATTATTTACCAATATAGTTACATCAGTACAGTTATTTAGGGTTATATGTATTTATTCAGTATTTATGTATACCATAATTATCGTGTGTCAAAACAGTCATCACATACATAGCCAGCCAGGGACATGTGACATTGTTAAGTTGGCAACACAGTGGCTGCTGCGTCAAATATTTAATATTAATATAATTGTGTTTTATTATGTAAGTTGTATAGGGTAATTGTGTTTTATTATGTTAATTTAAGGTATATCATTTTTACATCTCATTAGCATTTTTAAGTCTTATTTGTGTTTCATTTTTCCACCGCCAGGTGTCGGCCGCGCTTAGGTAGCGCGAGCCGGCACAGCTCCCAGTCTAGTCGGCTACATCACTTCAACGCGGCCGGACATGGTAAGTCTCTCGCTTCACAAGAACTTCGGTGCCAGCCCCTCAGGCTGCAACCTCACTCAGCAATCGTATCATCANTTTTGGCCGCACTTAGGTAGCGCGAGCCGGCACAGCTCCCAGTCTAGTCGGCTACATCACTTCAACGCGGCCGGACATGGTAAGTCTCTCGCTTCACAAGATCTTCGGTGCCAGCCCCTCAGGCTGCAACCTCACTCAGCAATCGTATCATCAAATCATCCACGAAATAACTAGTATTTTTATGTTACATCGCACCTAGGAGAGAGCAGCGTCACGCGCCTTAATTATAATCCAGCAGTGAGTTACATTGAATGACCATACGGTCACCACGTGTTTGTTCGAAGTGTTCAATAAAANAAATCATCCACGAAATAACTAGTATTTTTATGTTACATCGCACCTAGGAGAGAGCAGCGTCACGCGCATTAATTATAATCCAGCAGTGAGTTACATTGAATGACCATACGGTCACCACGTGTTTGTTCGAAGTGTTCAATAAAATAATCATAATCCAGATAAAACGTGAGTGCGTTCATTAATTCAGGTGTGCGCTGCGGCCATACAGCTCGCAATTTCATAATATCTGACGGTGTGTTACCAGAGCCCTTAGGCCGTCGGCCAAACGACCCTACATCTCATCAGCTCACCGCAGAGCTGTGGCGCCGGGCACATACATAATTATTACATTCCAACTCTGGTAACCCCGTGCGTCAAGGCCATCTTCACTTTCAACGACTTGCATACTTACAGGATAGGAACCTTTGATTTTGTTACTCTGGTACATATAATGACTTGAGCGATGGCATACATAATAATGCCTGATAATATTATCAGCACATCACTTTAAACCACGCTCTTTCACATAACTTGATAATGTTTCCTTTTCAATATTTTTCTTCCATTCCATGAACTCTTCAAATGTATGTAATTAAAAAGCGTTTTCTTCATGGTGACCCTGTAATCACACAATAAACACTTGAAACTCTTCTCAGAAACAATTTCCACCCCATGAATTTTTCGTTCCTGGAACTTCAAATTACACGAACTATATAACTGTTTATCACAATTTGTGCACTTTAAGTCACAAGGCCTTCTATAGTTTTTGGAAGGAGCTATTTCGTCTGTTTTATTACAGTGTTTTTAAAATACACATTTTCTAAGATTTGTATTATAACCTTACACTTTCCCAAATTCATAACAAACGTATTCTTTATGTCCACTCATTATTCTTGCATCTGCTCACTGATGGCAGTATGCACAAATCCAAAAGTAAGCATTATTGTACTAAAAATTTGCGTGTGTGTACTGACAATGAACTGTAGAAACTAAAAAGTGTGGCCACTTATTAAAGATGCACCACGGAAACCTAGGTCCTCCTCGTTCACCGGCTCGCTCGTGCAGGAGGAGCAAGGAGCATCTGGCGGCCGCAGTTCGGTATCATTCGGCCCACTTCGGAGAGACTCAGCACTTGGAGCCACAATTGCATTCCTCCTGCTAGACTCGTGTGACAGATTATTCGTCTCCTGTGCATATGTATATATATATATATATAATACTTTTTACCAATTTGAATTTAAACAAACTGCATTACTAATTGGTTGTGAGGAAGAAAAAAACATTCGAAAGCACTTGTTTTTACTACACAGTTCTCAAACCTAAAATTTTATTCTCGCAAATTTTCTAGTCATATGTTGGCAAAGACCATTTAAAGCAGGTATGCCACGATGGAAGATTTCTTGGACGATTCCATGCAAGCCTGCATAGCAGTTTGTCTGGAAGTTTCTATGGAAGATTTTGCTGGCTGCTGGCCGTTTTCACTGTTAGGTAATTGGCCATGTGCAGTATTCGATGGAAGGTTTCCTACAAGGTTGAACATTTAACCATTCCGAGAGAGGATGGTAGAGTCGTTTTGTTTATGTTATTTTGAAAATGAACATAAGACTATTAAACACGAATAAATAGTAAATAAAAAACTACGAAAATGTCTGTTGACTCTACAGTATAAAAATTAAGGTAAACATTAATGTTCATTTAACGTAAAAAGTAGCAGTTATAAGAATAAAACTCTGTGCATAAACACATAATGCTGAAGTTGTGAGTGAAAATTGTTCCTGATCCACAGTTGCAGAAGTAAATAATAAAATATGCACTTGTCTTTACTTGTGCGGCAGCAAGTATCGTTGGATAGGTTATTCCGAAGAACCCCTGCTTGCATGCAGGTTTGGGTAGTTAGTCTTGTGGAAGCTTCTGCCCGAGACAGTATGAAAAATTTTATTCGTGTTATATGGGCTTTAATGTTGGGGCAGAGAGACTGGCTGTGCGCAGGCAGCAAGAGAGGTCTACCTATCTTTAGTCTATGTTTCCAACTCGCTAAAACACGAACACCAACCGATAGTTGAAACGATTTTAGGGTTGGGGAATATTTCCTGTCACTGAGACTTTGTCATGGTTACAGAATTGTCATGGTGACAAAGCCGTGATAGATGTTTCGAAGTCACTGCTTCTGCTTGTCGTTCCTCTTCTGGTGTGCGGGTTGCGGGATTCAAGTGCCTTGACTTTGACGTGATTCACTACAGAACTTTCGAAGCCATTTGGTTTTTAATCTCGCAGTTAGAATGAATAACATGTTTGTTGCAGTGTTGAACTCTGCAACAGTGCCGAATTCTGAGCTATATTAATGTAATTAAGTACTCTTTGTTGAACTTTATTTGATAAGCTGTACTGGAAGTATACATTTTTATTTATTTGTGTAATTTATGATTGCTAGTACTGAACTCAGTTGTGAAAGTTTAATTCTGAAAATTCATTATGATCTACTTTTATCTTTTATTGTCTTTACTTTTGTCAATTCTGAACCAATTACCTATTCAACTATCTGTTTTGTGAATTGTGTTGCAAAATGTTGCATTATGCACATACCTAGTTATTAGTTTCATTCATGTAACCTCGTTGTATACAAATTCTTTTGCTCCGATCTTGTTGGCTACTCGGCGTGACAAGGAGTTAGCAAATGCATCGTGCCTGCGTGCAGTGCATACTTGGTGGCGCAGTTCACTTCTCGCCACGACAAGGATCGATACCAGTGCCTGCGCCGGTCGTTCCTCACCATGACAAGAAGCGACAGTTTCACGCCTGCACGGCGCGCGCAGTTCACTCCTCGCTGTGACAAGAAGCGGCTTGGCTAGTGGCAGTGCCGGCCATTCCTTTCCGCGACAAGGAGCTCTTGCCTCGTGACTGTGCCATTCGTTCCTTTTTCATTAACTAGAAGTGCTTTGCCTTGTGTATGCACTATTCTTTGTGACAAGGAGCCACTTGTGCCATGTATACTTTTTATATCATATTGCATGCATGTTAAAAATTAAATCATACAAATTACTACCATCCAATTTTTTATGAAAGAAGTTTCAATTTGTATAATAGAATATTATTTTGTCTTCAACATCAGAATGACTCATGTGCCACAAATACTAATTCAAAAACTAAAAAAATTCGAATTTTAGTATTATATTAGGAAAGATTTTCTGCCCTAAATATTATTGATGTTTGCCATAATATTTACTACAGTATTTTGCCAAAGTCAATTTTTATTATTTGGTACGATTATTTCTGGCATGTAATGTGGTTTGATACTATTTTTTTTTTACAAAGGTTAGCGAATTCTACAGTTAAATTATGCATACAATGATATATCTTAATGCTTATGAATTTACATGTGGAAGCGAAAGTCACAGTAAAATATCACTGTGACAATCGTGTCACTGTCTTGTCGTGTCATACTTCGTCCAATTTTGTCAGGTGCCCGATCCCCATTCCGCACTTCAATTTCTACTAACACCTTCCACCAACAAAAACCTTCAAGGCTTTAAATGTGTATTCTCTTGCTATGTACAGAAATTGATTATCAGCATAATGCGGGTTCAGAAATCCACCAGTAGGTGTTGTTATTTTNATTGATTATCAGCATAATGCGGGTTCAGAAATCCACCAGTAGGTGTTGTTATTTTACTTTATAGCTATCATATTAGATCAAATTTGTATTCCATGACATTTCAGTGTAGAAAAAGTTTCGAAGTACTACATAGTCTTAAACAGATATCTGGGTCTTCTGGAATGCACAATTTTTTTTTTAATCATTTTTAATTATAAAACAAATTTTACAAAAATTCTATTTGCTTCTTTAAAAAAATTCAATTTTTTTGCATTNCATCAGAATGACTCATGTGCCACAAATACTAATTCAAAAACTAAAAAAATTCGAATTTTAGTATTATATTAGGAAATATTTTCTGCCCTAAATATTATTGATGTTTGCCATAATATTTACTACAGTATTTTGCCAAAGTCAATTTTTATTATTTGGTACGATTATTTCTGGCATGTAATGTGGTATGATACTATTTTTTTTTTTAGAAAGGTTAGCGAATTCTACAGTCGTGTCACTGTCTTGTCGTGTCATACTTCGTCCAATTTTGTCAGGTGCCCGATTCCCATTCCGCACTTCAATTTCTACTAACACCTTCCACCAACAAAAACCTTCAAGGCTTTAAATGTGTATTCTCTTGCTATGTACAGAAAGTGATTATCAGCATAATGCGGGTTCAGAAATCCACCAGTAGGTGTTGTTATTTTACTTTATAGCTATCATATTAGATCAAATTTGTATTCCATGACATTTCAGTGTAGAAAAAGTTTCGAAGTACTACATAGTCTTAAACAGATATCTGGGTCTTCTGGAATGCACAATTTTTTTTAAAATCATTTTTAATTATAAAACAAATTTTACAAAAATTCTATTTGCTTCTTTAAAAAAATTCAATTTTTTTGCATTNAAATCATTTTTAATTATAAAACAAATTTTACAAAAATTCTATTTGCTTCTTTAAAAAAATTCAATTTTTTTGCATTTAAATTTATATTTCTTTCTTAAATAATGATACGGAATATTTAATTCTTAAAAATTATATATGGTTAACCTTAACAGTTGTTTTCAATAGTTGGCTGCATGCGTGTACAGTGATTTCACATTACCTGTCGATATTAGTTTGACACAGCTGAATTTTCGTTAATATTCAGCGATGGATGAAGAATATGATGCGATCGTCCTCGGGACAGGTTTGAAAGAGTGTATTTTGAGTGGAATGTTATCGGTTTCTGGTAAGAAAGTACTGCATGTGGATCGCAACAAGTATTACGGTGGCGAGTCCGCCTCCATAACTCCTTTGGAGGAACTTTTAACACGGTTTGGTGCACAAGCTCCAGACGAAACGTATGGAAGAGGCAGGGACTGGAATGTGGATCTTATTCCAAAATTTCTAATGGCCAATGGCTCGTTGGTAAAATTATTGATCCATACCGGTGTAACGAGGTACTTGGAATTCAAGTCAGTCGAGGGGAGCTATGTGTACAAAGGTGGGAAGATTTCTAAAGTTCCAGTGGATCAGAAAGAAGCTCTAGCGTCCGACCTCATGGGAATGTTCGAGAAGCGTAGGTTCCGCAACTTCTTGATATACGTGCAGGACGTCAGAGAAGATGATCCGAAAAGTTGGAAAGATATGGATCCTAATGTCTTGACCATGCAGCAGATTTATGACAAATTTGGTTTAGACAAGAACACCCAAGATTTCACTGGCCATGCGCTAGCATTGTATCGTGATGATGAATATCTGAACGACAAAGCAGTTCAAACAATCCGAAGAATAAAGCTGTACAGCGATTCGCTGGCTCGATACGGAAAGTCACCTTACTTGTATCCCATGTACGGGCTGGGCGAACTGCCGCAAGGGTTCGCCCGACTAAGCGCTATCTACGGCGGCACATACATGCTGGATAAACCCATAGATGAGATAGTGTTGGAGGATGGGAAGGTGGTGGGTGTGAAGTCGGGTGAAGAAGTGGCTCGCTGCAAGCAGGTGTACTGCGACCCCAGTTATGTCCCAGAGAGAGTCAAGAAAACTGGCAAGGTGGTACGCTGTATTTGTTTGATGGACCACCCGGTCCCCAACACTCGCGACGCGCTCTCCACGCAGGTGATCATTCCGCAGAAGCAGGTGGGCCGCAAGTCCGACATATATGTGTCGCTGGTGAGTTACACCCACCAGGTGGCAGCACAGGGCTGGTTCATTGCCATGGTGTCCACGACGGTGGAGACGGAGAACCCAGAGATGGAAATCAAGCCTGGGTTAGACTTGCTGGGCCCCGTTCGCCAGAAGTTCATCATGGTGAGCGATTTCTTCGAGCCAACCGACGATGGTACCACCTCCCAGATTTTCATCTCGAAGTCGTTCGATGCAACAACCCATTTCGAGACGACTTGCGACGATGTGCTCGACATTTTCCGACGAGGCACCGGTGAAGACTTTGACTTTTCCAAAGTGAAACACGACCTTGCCGACGAGGAGCAGTAAGGCGACGACTACGCGTATCCCTTGCATAAGTATGTATAATTTATACTTTGGTTTGTCGCAGATGCCAGAGGGGTTGGTAACACTGGATTTGTGCGCCTGCTCTCTTCGTGGGCGATGTTGGAAGTTTTAAAACTATGAAGTTAGTGGAATTCCAGGTGTGTGTTTCATCTCTGTCTTGATTAGTTTTGGTCATTTGTAAGTTCTGAATTAGCTTGGGAAAGAGACATTGTGCTAAAATTGTGAACGTTGTTACATAGCTGTAGTGATGTTCATGTTGACCCGGTGTAGGTGTTTGTGTGTATAATTGCTTGTAATTGTTATGTAGCACGTAGTTTATGACTGTTGCTTCGCAGGAATGCCTGCCTATACATGTATAAACACAGCTAGATAGTGTAATCTACATTTACACTGATTGTGTGGATGCGATGATGCTGATTG
Organism: Clitarchus hookeri; assembly: GCA_002778355.1. Lineage (NCBI taxonomy): Eukaryota > Metazoa > Arthropoda > Insecta > Phasmatodea > Phasmatidae > Clitarchus > Clitarchus hookeri. The sequence continues at coordinate 115,748 of NQII01005257.1, read as the reverse complement.
GTGCAATTTGTGTTGCAGTAGCTATTTGTAGGTACACATTGTTCTAATAAATGTTCCTTTGGCCTCTTCACAAAGTGGAGGCGGCATTGTTTTGGTACGTCGTGCGGAGTGTTGCTGGGGAGTCTATCGTCGGATCAGCAATCTGATAATGTTACAGGAAAGCGCTCTTATGTTAATTCAGCAGCTTATAGAAATTTATTTCCAAACTGAAAAGTTTTCTTCTGCTTTTTTTTAATACAAATTGTATGTATAATAATGTTTGCAACTTGTGTTACTTTAATGCACAGACTAGACTCACTTGTGTTGTTATTATGGGCACTTTGTATATGAAATGTTGTGGTCGATATGCTTCTTCATTTCAATATTTCAAAATTAATCGTGATATAAAGCTATGTATACTTTTTATACATTATCTAAATCATCGAAATAAATTTAATTTTGATTATATTAATTTCTTGTACACCTGTGTATGATATTCCAGTTTATTGTAATGACAAAGTCAATAAAATATTTGCGAATGTAGTAGGTGATGTTTGAATTGAAACCTTGGTTGTGGTGTCTCGGAGCTGCGTGGTGTCATGGCGCGTGGCAAGCCGCTTCTCGGCCCGCGGTTGCTCGTAGCTGGCAGTCGTAGCCCGCCCTTCTCGAGCTGGGTCGAGGAACACTGCTCTACAGGAAGCAGTTGGTAGCAGTGGCCAGGGTAGTGCAGCTATGTTGACAGTCTCTTGTTACTTTGCAAGTCGTCTTTGCAGCGACTAGTCAAGTTTGGGGTTGATTGAATGCAGAGGTGCGATGCGTATCTAGAAAATTCCTTTTTCTCTGCTAGTAGTCAGAGCCGCAGATAAGTTTTCTTTAACAACTTCTCTGGAAAATACTTTCTTGGGGAGTGTAACATTGGTGTTTCAAGAAGTTTCTTGAGCTTGCTCCAACAGGGGCAGACTTGTCAAAGTCAGGAAATTTTTAAAATTATATAAAACAACCTTGCATAGAATTTTGCAGAATGTGGCATGGATTCAAAATTGCCAATATTTGTAAAAATAAAACAATGCACCCTAAAATTGTAATTTTTTAGTGTAAAAATATTTCTGAAAATGAAAATAAAATTTTTGAACTAGAACTTTTGATCCCATTTGTTGCCGATTCATCTCCACTTCGGCACATTTTCACATTCAACCAATGTCCTAAAAAATAGTAGTGGAGAGGGCTGTAAACATCAGAGGAATTGTGGTATGAAACTAAAAGAAAATT
>NQII01005257.1:41491-109193 GCA_002778355.1 Clitarchus hookeri | reverse complement strand
ACACACACACACACACACACACACACACACACACACACACACAGCAGTCACGACGCACTGTACAACATATTTATCACGACATCGTAAATTGCCTAGGTAGGTTTAAAAAACACGAGTACGAACTTGACGGTCCGTTCAGAAACACGCCATGTCAAAATTATTATTTTTGCTGTAATAAGTATGAGATATACTAAAATTGAAAACATGTATAATTTTCCTGCTACTGCAGATGCTGCAAAACTTCCCCGAGATAGAGAGAGATACATAGATAGAGAGAGTTATAGAGAGTTAGATATAGATAAGCTCCGCTCTGCCTACTGAATTTTCTTCCTCGGACGGAGAAAAAAACACCAGGTTACATATTTTTAACTGTAACAATGAAATATGTTTCCTTCAGTGCTACCTAAAAATTCAAATTTATCAATAGGCAACGTTTGATTTACAAATAGCATACCAAAAAACTAGTTTAAAACAATATTTATCAATGAACTATTTCTTACTAGCCATTGCCAATACATCACTGCTCTCACTGTTTTTAATTCGTATTTAATACAAAATAAATATTTCAAGTAATAGAAAACACTGAGTTAAAGTTTCATTTATTCCCAAATACAGTACTTTAAAGATAATCACAGTGTTATATATTTGTAGTATACGAGATATTGAAAAAACAGGTTGACATGTTACACCTAGTGTGATGTTTCAAAACATCCGAAGAAACCGTGAATGGACTATACTTGATAGGAAGCTAAAAAACCTTTCGTCAACATCATTACCAAAACAGTGCTTTCTAGGTTTTCTTTGTAGCTAAAGAACGAAATTGAGGGCAAGGTGGGCCAATATCGTAAATCAAGTTCCCGGAAGATCTGTACTTACCCTAGGAACAGAGAAGAGGTGTTGCAGTTACTACGACGAGCCGAGCCGAGCCATCTCCTGGTGTAGCCACTCGCACTACATCCTGTGAGCTACAGACCGTGACTGATATGAAACTGAGGGTCACAACTCCACGTGTATCAGCAGGCGGCGCTCCCAGCCTCAAACTCTATGCTTGGTGCTCCTATGTCAGGCCACAGTTGTTTTAAACAAATTGTTGATGCAATGAGTTCAAGTGTTAGGCAATTCTTACAAAAAATGAGAAGTGGAGATAAACCAATGACAAAGGAAAGGAAGAAAGTAGTCTAGATTGAGCCAGGAGAAAGTGTGGAAACAGTTCCTGTTGCCGATGAAGGAAAGAAAACCAAGAAAGCGAAGAAACAGATTTTTAAAAGAAAAGGAAAAGTAACACGTGAGTTGAGAAAGGGGAAGAAGAGACTAAAAAATGAACATTCTTCGGATGAATCTGAAAATATTGGTTTCGGTATTCACAGTGATGAATTGGACGTAGCTGAACAATTATTGAACGACGTAGACACTGAAAGAAAGAGAAGCAAGAGGTTGACGTTGTTAGTGGGAGTATCAAAGTTGGCAACTGGGTTTTGGTGGAGAGACTAAACACTATATCGGGCAAGTGACAAAGGTACCCGATGATGACGGAGGGGACCAGGAAGTGCGATTTGTGAAAAAGACTACCATACAAGTTGGACACACAAGTGCCTTTCGATGGCGAGACACTGAAGGTAGCACAATTGATGTGAACTGGATTATCAAAGTGTTATCAGAACCGTCCATTGTGAAACAAGTGCCCCGCAGACTCTGTTTACAGCAATGACACAAAGTGCTTGTACAGTACACTGTGTGTGCAATATCAATAATATGGTGAAGAGTTTAGTTCATACGTACAACAGGAATGTATTTTATGGGAGCTTAGAAAATCATAAGTGTTTTAAGTCATGCTACAGTAATGTACAGAAGTTACCCTACAGTAAACAATCTTTATATGATATTGTTTGTATTAAAATAGAGTGCATTTTGACATTTTTTAAAGTGACATAAGGTACATAACACTATAAGCCATAGGAAATATTTTTTTCTGGCAAAAATTAGTTTTTCAGAAAATTGAGAAATTAAGGTTTTTCGTATATTAGGCAGTAGATAAAAAAAATATATAATTTCTTTTAGGAAAAAACAGTATTTTTATGCAGGGACATTTTGAATGTCCTTTTTAATAATATAATTGGTTTAGGCTTCTATTTATTTTAGTTTATTAGATAAATTTTTTTAAAAGGTTTGTTGCAAAAACCACATTCACGAATCCTTTAAACCACCGGAACTTTCTCCTGNTTAGATAAATTTTTTTAAAAGGTTTGTTGCAAAAACCACATTCACGAATCCTTTAAACCACCGGAACTTTCTCCTGATAGTCACAGTATTTTTGTTAATACTAAAAAGAAATTTGTAAATGTTGGGCTTTCAGAGAAACAGTCAAAGTTACCCCTAACATAGCTTGGCTTTGGTACAGAATCTGAAATAGACGATTGCCCAAAGTCACCCCAACAGGCTTTGGGCGTTTCTTAGGCGTTGGCTGAAAGTGGTACGAGGAAGCATTCAAAAAAATGTATAACATTGTCGTCTTAAAGTGCAGACTTTAAAACCATTATGAGCTCCAACAAAGATTTTTTTGATTAGAAAGCAAATCCACACNAGGAAGCATTCAAAAAAATGTATAACATTGTCGTCTTAAAGTGCAGACTTTAAAACCATTATGAGCTCCAACAAAGAATTTTTTTGATTAGAAAGCAAATCCACACAAGGAAAAAGAAAGAAGTGCACACCCAAGTCACCCCAACCCATTGTATGCTATTTCAGTTTAACCAGAAAACATTGCGTTCTTTAAATATTTTTTATGGATTTTTTGTAAAAGTTTTTACAGTAGACAGTTATAATTTTTTTTCCCCAACGTGCTTATTTGGTTGCATTTTGTAATTTTTCTTTATTGTACGTATACTATGAAGCTCATTCCATAATTTCTCATGTGACCAACTTTCCCATGCACTGTATTATCTGATGTGATAGCTGCAGTGACATACTGTATTGAGAACTGCAGTTTCTCCAGAGAGGCTCTTTTTTTCTTTCAAGTTCAACACCATATAAGCATGTCCGCTTGTTTGGGAGTTTCCACCTCAATTGCAATGCCAAAATTACCCACTTCTTAATTGGCATTCGTCTCTACAACTGTAAAATAGTTCTGCCCACTGCTACATTTTTGCTTTGTAGCCGCTACATCACCTTAGTTAAACACACGTGGTAAACCCTGAAATAATACAAATATACTTTCTTCCTGACAAAAAGGGAATCCAAGTTAAGTAATGTAACCTCCAAAATAGCGGTTATATGAAATCAGACATTTTACAAACGGAAAACAAAAATTCCATACTCATTTTTTTTTACACAATTCACAATGTAAACAGCTACAAGTAGACTTAACATTCTTGTGAAGTTTGTTTTTCTCATTTTTTGTATTTTAATTGGGGGCCGAGGTGGTGCAGTGGTCAGACTACCCTCCTCCCACCTAGGCAAACCGGGTTTGATTCCCGATGGGGTCGCTCCTGTATTTTCACACTTGGGATTCATGCCGGACAATGTCGCTGGTTGGCGGGTTTTCTCTGTGATCTCTCGTTTCCCCCGCCCTTGCATTCTGGTGCTGCTCCATACTCGCCTCTTCACCCTCGTCTACTCTCAAGACCTCGATGTTTAGAGCCGCCAAAAATTATCCACTACGTTCTAATTCTTTACTTATATCAATGAATTTTTTTCTTAAAACTTGCAGCAAGGGAATGCTTGTGACCAATCGGAAACTAACATAAAAAAATTGTAGGCTATTAATAGGTCATGGGTATTTACGAAAAATGTGTTGGCTAACCTGATGTCTTATAGATGATAAGCTTATTTTTGTTTATTTACATGTCAAAAAAAAAATTGTTTTTGCAAGAAAAAATTTCCATTTTTGATTTTCATTTAAGCCAAACACAAATCTAGGCTTAAATGAGTAGCAATTGGAAATTACTACGAAGTCAGTTTGACACTGCTCTGGCGCCCGTAATTGCAGGCACATGGCGAGCAGGCAGCCATCACGTGCTCTTACATTGTATTGTAGCTGGCCCTTAGCAAGTGTGCGCTCAATTCTCTACTAAGATTTCTCACTGCGATTGTAGCACAGTCTTGAAGGGCACCGCGTACTTGGAGGTTGCTAGTGCGTTTGAGGCAGGGAAGTCCCTGACACACACTAGGCATTGAACTGGCGTGCAGTGTTTCAGTCGTGCTGCGTCTACCTATAGCACTTGAAGCGCTGACCCTATCATTGTATTGGTGGAAAGTCTGTAGCAAGGTTCAATGCAGGTCCCTATAGTTTCCAACCAGTTCATTGTGAGATGCAGCTGTGTTGGAGGGCTTGGAAATAGTATTTATAATATACGTGACTTATTGACAGCATAATACATACCTCGCCTGAAGTGTGTTTTCTTTTCATACATTGGTATTGTGGGGACACATTTAATGGCTTTGTAAGAACCATGGACTTCAAACTGTCCAAGCAGCAGGTAGGCGGCACCCTGCGGTGTGATTAAATAACCAAGAATTATTGTACGAAGGCTGACAGTTGAAGAGCCTTTCAGTTTGCATCTGCAACAGTTGTTGCTGCTGGAATGTGATGAAGAACTGTGTTGAGCTTTTAGGATTTTTTGAAATGAGTTTGTTTTTTTTTTATAATTTAATTCAGATTGTATGCAAAATGACGTGTTTTTGAAATGGCAGATTTTTCCATTGGTCATGCGACACAATTGTGTGTATTAAAATGATTACGTATTTAATTTTTTTTGATACTACATAAGTAAATCATTACTTTGTTTATTTGATGACGTATAAATTTTGTCAACTCTTGTTTGAAGTTACATTTGTTTAATATTTTGCATGTCGTTAGGCCATCTGTTTATGGCGTGGGTGAGAATAGCACCGTCACTACTGGTAGGTATAAGCGGTACACGTCAAGGTAACCTCAAACTAAATCTTTACTAAAACATTATTAGCAGCTAACTTCATTCAGTAAGCCAGCAATCACGATTTGTTTACTTCATTCAGAGTCGGGGCATATGGGCTACTCTCGGTTTTAAAATGGCCGCCCGGCCTGCCAGTTTTAAACGCGCGGTAAAATTCGAGTTCGTAGGCGCATGCTTTTGGTGCCATATTTGAAAAACCCGCATTCGCATTCGCATTCGCATTCGCGAATGTCGGAGGTGAATATTCGCATTCGCATTCGTGAATGTGGAAAAATCGACATTCGTTGCATCACTACTGCGGAATAATGAAAATATTATGGTATAAATTTCTGCTAAAATTGTATTTTACTTATTGAATCTCACTTTAGCAAGAAAATTGGTTTCTTTTTGTCAATATAATTCCCCATGGAAGTTGGCTGGGTCGTTTATGTAAAAATAAACATTAAAGCAACTTGGAAAAAACCATTAAAAAAAGGAGATTCAAACCGGTATTTAAACAATTTTAATTTCCAGTAGTTTATTTGTAACATTTGCATGTAGTGTTGTTCAGTTTACAATACGAGGTGACTGGTTGGAGGAGCTGTGGTTGTTGCTGTGTCATGTTTATTGCTACCCGGCAAAGTCCACATCTAACAGTGATCATGGCTGCCAGATATATTCTCCTGTATGATTAGGAGCCTTTGGTGGTAAATAATGCATACATTGACAGATCTCGCACTGCTGTACCATCTCTTCCACTTCCTTATCGAGGCCAGACCACTAAACGCGGCTGCGTGCCAATGCCTTCGTACGCACTACTCCCTGATAATAAGCATGTAGTGTGTGCAGAATGTGATCATGGCCCACTACTGGAATGACTATAGTCCATCTCATATATGAAGGCCACATCCTTAACAGTTGACAATCGCCGCACCAATGTTTACTTTTCATTTATGTATCCATTCGCCATCAACTAGTGCATCAAGTGAAGGCTTTGATGCGACGAGTCAGCGCGTCCAGGTGGTGCTGCTTCGTGCGGCAATTGGTGAACTACTGGGTGGCGCGGCAGGCAGCGAGAGAGGCCTCGAAACGGAGTTTGGAGGGCGTGTGTAGGGTCGTTCGTAAACGCTGTACACAAAATATATGCTACTTTAAAAATTATGCAGAGCTCGTGAAAAATAAAACTATTAATATCTGTTTTTAAAAGTATTCTACGAACGCTTTTCGAGCTAGTAATACTTGTAAAAGATCCAATAGATGGCGTGCACAACAGGTCAGAGTGATTTCGGAGCCGCTTAATTTAGTCAATAGATAGCGTCTTGTAAAGTTGACTGTTGTTCCATTACTGGCTGGGAACAAAACGTATTTGAAATATATTTTGTCACATTATTAGAGAAAATAATTCAACAATATTATGCAATATTTCTGTATTCTTTTGGAATCAATATCAAGCACGTAAGGAAAGCGGGGTTGGAGAGGGCGGGATACGACGTGAAAATGTTTTGAGGTTGCGTTTCATCATTTGTATACTGGTAGTTTTATTGTGCATTTCATTTTGAACACCTATACATTACTATTTTATCACAAAGTTTAGTCTCTAACTCTAAAAACCGCTGTTTTATGACCACGTATAATAAATGTATTAATTAACCTGGGAACTCTTTCTTATCGTGCGTATTTTCAGCTGGTCTAATGTGCGTCGGCAGTGTACTCATAATAGCCAACGTAATATTAACTTTTGTTCGTTCGTGAATCAGCTGATACAGGATTTTGTAAATGGCACGTTGTTTGTTTCGAATGCGTCAAGTGCCACTCACTGACTGTCAGAATCTGGCCAACTTATATTAAATGAAGCATACCAGAGTACCCCACATCAAACACCCTCGGTAAATTGATAATTCATGTTGTCTCCTCACAAATGGCTGGAATTGTTCCCCTAATGCATCACTTTGCCATCCCCTCCACATCCATGCGGAAACTCTAGATAGTATAGGATCCTTCTTGGTCACGTCAGCAATATGGTGTGCCGTCAGGGGATGGGGTATTTAATGCTTAAAGAAGAAGCACTTCAGTGAGTGCTGGTATCTCTGCCTCGGGTGGATTGTGGAAGGCAGCTGAGGTCATCTGCATTGGCAATACTGGATCCTGGCTTGTATCGTAACACAAAATTGTAACTGCCTAACATAACACTCCAGTGGAGTATTCGAGGTGAAATGATGTTTTGGAGTGACCTTGTCGGTAGTAAACAGCCCTAAAAACTGCTTATTATCAGGGCGTTTCTCAAATTGTCGTCCACACACATAATTGTGGAACTTCTTGATTCCGGCAATGATACTCAAAGCTTCTCTGTCTATCTGTGCTTGCTTCCGCTGAGTAGACGTGGTACGTGAATGAAACTGAACTGGAACGTCTTTCTCCTGGTTGTCTGGTTGGCTCAGGTCATAGTGTGCCAGCAAGGAGTTAATGTTAGAAGGACTTTCGTAGCTGCAAAATCTTCATTATGCACCTGGGTCCATTTCCACTTCGCAGATTCCTGCAATAGCTGATGCAAAGGCTCGGCTACACTAGCCTTATTTGATAGGAATGAATGATAAAAATTAAGAAGACAGAGATAAGCTTGTAACTCCTCTTTATTTGTGTGGGTGCCTCGTGAATGGATTGTACCTTGTCAGATGTGGCCTGCAGGCCATGTTGGTTCTCCATGTGTTGGTTCTGGGGCACCCAAAACACATTTTTCTATTTTGACATGAATACTTGCATCCCTGAAATGTTGCAACACCTGTCACACACTTGTAAGCAAATCACTAGCACTTCATCAATATATGGCACAACATTATCAAGACCAGCCAGTAAGTCCTCCTTGAACCTTTGAAATTTTCCCGGTGATACGCAGACCCCAAACTGTAGGTAATCCACTTTGAAAGCCCCTTTGTGCGTCATTACAGTTTGAGCCGCCGCAACTTCCTTGTCACCTTGCAGCTGTTGAAATGCCTGCGCTAAGTCAATATTTGTGAACACTTTTGTCTCCACAAAGTTTAGCTAGCAGTTAGTTAATGGGCAGAACCGAATGCAGGTCCTTCAACACTTAATTCAATGTGCACAAATCCTCTCATCACCATTTTGGCTTGAGCACTGGAACAATAGGCGTGGCCCAGTCAGAATACATAACCAGTGTGCATACACGTTGAGCTACCCATCTTTCCAGCTCCTTTCTCAATCTTCGGAGAGAGGGCATATGGAACTGCACAAAGTCTCAAAAGCAGTGGCGTAACAGTGGGGTCTATCTGAAATTTGATAGGTTATCCCTTAAATCCACCGTGTTCCTAACTAAATAAAAATGTCTGGAAATGCTGAATCCATCTGTGCCAATGCACCACTCACCTTCACTTCTATTCCTAGAGCATCCATCCAGTTCCTACCCAAGAGGCAGCGATGGTGACCCTCGGAGACAATCAAAGGAAGCGTACTCTGCAACACTTCCACCATCATGCTGATCACGATGGTGGAATTCAAACCTGTGCTAAATTTCCGAGGGCCTGGGGGCAAAATGATTTTTTAATAATGCCATGATTTCCGCATACGGTTTCGCAGTTGGGGTAGCGGGCGAGACTAGTGATCTTGCTACCGAGTACGCTTTATGCCCGCACACACTAACAAGTACGGCATGCTTCTCCTCTTTGCCGGTGACGTCATTCGCTTGGAAGTAAAACTGAAGATGCTCTCCACATGCATCCCAACCTTGTGGATTCGTCACATCAAATTCTTAAATGTTGCCTAACAAAGAAGTCGTCGTGCTGCTATTGTGATTACTGCTGTTCACTTCGCTTCATTTAAGTCGCAAAAATCCCATCCTCACCACCAGTTGTTAGATACAGTTATCACAAGTACATATCGCAGTATAACATTCATCAATTATCACTCGGGTCCAACTAATCCACGCTTGATCTCCTGCGTTCAATCGTCAACACGCACAGCTGCCATCTTACTGCCGCATTGCAGGCATCAACACAACACTGCTTATGAACTGTCATGGCAGCCAACCTCCAACATTCACCACCAAGATATAGTACCCTAAGACACAACGGAGAGTAATGAAGTGGCTGATAGGATGGAAAGTTTAAGTTTGGTCTACCTACCACAATTACGGTCAACGCTAAAACATGTTCAGAGTTTTAAGCTAGTTAATATTATTGTAAGAGCACTAGGAAGCTGGTAAAAAGTATGGGATACTTGCTGATATTGAACAGTTCGCAGTGTGTCGGACAATGTAGACGTTATTGCTCTGGTTGGTGTGATAACTGCTGGAAGAAAACATAATGAGAAGAGCTGGAGGGTACGTTCATGTCTGAGAGAGTATCAAATTCCTGTTTTTACCTCTCCCACACCCCTTTTCCTTGCAAAACTACACAAACTTTTCTGAAAAACAAAAAATTATCTGGCATTACAGCACCAGTCTAACCTCATACATAAAACATTTACTGCGCATGCATCACTGAAGAGGCATGGGGCATGCTTTTCATAAAATGGTCCCGGCTGATCTGGAGTGACATGGCACGTCATGTGTCATGCCATTACAATGTGGTTACGTTTGTTTATCAATATTAGTTTTCAAGCGGCAAGTCACATGGCATGCACTTGCGACATGCCATCCGTCATCTGCCGCTTGTCACTTCAGTGTGGAAGCCGCCTTATGGTAGCAAAGTCGAAGATGCAGGATGAGTGCGTGGCCTAGGCGAGGAGGTAGAGATCACAATCCTAATTTGTAGGCTACAGACTGAATTCAAGATTAAAATTAGAATAATATCAATTAAGAGGAGTATGTAACTGTGCATTCAAGGTCAAGAAGCGAGGGAGAAATGGTGACTACACTAACACGCACACCGAGCGCCTCATCGCTCCTACGTGCCTGACGTGTAGTGTTTCTCTAATTATGCTGTACATTGGGACTTTCGCCCGTATAGTCGTACGTGTCGTTTAACGCTTAAGGAAACCCGCATTGGCAAGCTTTAAAAATGTGATATTTAACCATTTTCATGAATTTGTTCTCCATAAATACACTTAATATGACAAAAAAATAATAATAATAATAATAATAATAGGGGTATAGTAATTGTTATTTACTTTTCCTGGCAAAAAATCTTATTTCCAGAACTTTTATTTACGTACAACGCATATTTGCACAAACAACGATTTAACAGAAAATGTTTCAGTGCATACTCTTAAGCTCTGGCATTGGGATGATAGTTATTTTCCTTGTAATGCCACTACCAGTACATGNAGTACCAGTACATTCTATATAGCAGTGGTTCTCAACTGCTGGTCCGTGGCTGTCCTCGCTGGTACGCACAACTGCCTTTATTTGCCGTCAGTTGCCATTCATTTGAAAGGCCCAGTTGTAAGTGTTGAGAGTACGGTGTGTTCAGTCCTATTCTTTTGTGTTTCAAAAGATAATTAAACATAGTAGACTTATTAATATATATTTAATTTTTTTGATGAATTGTTAAATTGTATTCATTAATTTTGGTATGTTAATGGAAGAGAAACTGAGTTAGGTGGTTCGTGTTAAGTCGACGGGCTACGCCTAGTAATCCATGGTAGATTGATATTTGAGAACTACTGTTATATACACTCGCAGCTCGGCTAGAGCGTATCACTTTGCAGTGACTCAAGGCTTTTCAGATGGCAGATCACAATAAGTACAGTAATACTCCATAACCAGTTTCTGTTATATATTAGTCTTGTTAGATTATGTCTATACCTTATACCCAAAATGTGAAGAAATCAACAACTGCTCTGATGTGTAAAACTGCTTAACAGTTTCAGGTATTGTCACCCAAATGTTAATGTAATCCAGCGCAGCTGTTCACTTGACCCTGGTATCTTCGAGCGGCTTCGTCAGTCCATGATGAGGCATTCCCACTACCTACGGCAGACACTTTGAGCATGTGGTGTGGCCGATGTACATCCTGTACTTTATTAACACGTAGGACGTATGTTTATAGGAGTGAGTGAAGAAATTTTGACGGCTCTTAACATCGAGGTCTCGAGAGCCAATGATGTGAGTATGAAGCAGCGCCAGAAAGCAAGGGTGGGTGAAACGGGAGATCCTCGAGAAAACCCACTGACCAGCGGCATCGTCCAGCACGATTCCGATCTGCGAAAATGGAATTGAACCTGGTTTGCCTTGGTGGGAAGTGAGTAGTCTGACCACTATACCACATTGGATCTGCGTATGTTAATATTTGCTTTTTTTGATCCCAGGAACCACGTCCTGATGTTTGTTACAGTAGTTAAGATACATCATGTATACACTCTTTAGCACATGAGGATGCGTAATGAAGTGGTCTAACTTTCCACTGTTTTTAGTCACTAGTCCCTAGGCTCGTTGCAATACAAGTGGCAAGTACTATGTAAAAATACATAAATCACTATTTTAATTTGCTTTAAAATGTTGCTTTTTTCAATAAGTAATTACAATGATTTGACTTTGTTANTACATAAATCACTATTTTAATTTGCTTTAAAATGTTGCTTTTTTCAATAAGTAATTACAATGATTTGACTTTGTTACAATTATTTGAATGAAAGTATCAAAGTGAACTCATTGCTGGGGATGCAAGTTTGATTCCTGATGCAAGTATAGATTTTCAGTACACTTTTTTTTTAAATTTNGTGAACTCATTGCTGGGGATGCAAGTTTGATTCCTGATGCAAGTATAGATTTTCAGTACACTTTTTTTTTAAATTTCCAAGTGTAGTGAACAGGTTTTGGTGTGTTACGATAAAGCGTAATGATAGCAGCAAAAGGAAAAGTGTTGAACAAAGAAAATAGGGAACAGATCTTTGCAAATACATACAGAATGATACAGACTGAGGTTATGTAGAACAGTAATTTGAGAGTACGTATTACAGTGGAATGCGAACCTTNAGGTTATGTAGAACAGTAATTTGAGAGTACGTATTACAGTGGAATGCGAACCTTGACCAGGTTACGAGGTCTGCTTTTTTGATGTAGGAGGAGTATGTTCTCTCTCTCTCTCTCTCTATCTATATCTATCTCTCTGCATGCGTGCGTGTGTGTGCGTGTGTGTGTGTGACCAGTGCTCATGCTACCTTGTATGGTTCTCAGCTCTGTTTTGCAGCAGATGTGCATTACATTGTTGCATTTCTGATGTTTGTTACACTGGTGATTGAAAACCTTCTAGGTGTATTTATGTTTGTCATTGTGCAGTTTAGAAATAAATTCTTGTGTACTTTGATATTATATAAAAATATCATACTGGCACAGTTCAGAGAGGGTGAAGTGTGTTGATTGTCAGAAGAAAGGTAACTGAGTAAAATGTAGGTTAGAGACTTGGCTGGGATGGTGCAAGGAAAAGTTGGACGAGCTGTAGTTGTAACTGGTTACGTGATACGTACGTACTTGCAACTCTGCATAGCCTTTTACATAAAAAATTCTAGAAAATAATTATTTTCAAGCTGAAAATAAAGTAACATTCAGTTGTAGTATCTTTATTTAGTCTATAAGTATACTCGTAAATTTTGCTACATCACTTGTTTGCTACTCCCATCATATCCTACACTCCTCCCCTTTATAAATCTAGTATTTTTGTCTGTTTCCTCGCTCTTTCTGGATACCTTCTGCCTTTCAAGCTCTCCTCGGTGTTGACCGTGCTGTCTGTCGGGAAATTGGAGATGCCCTACCTCCCAGGTCCCCCTCGCTCCTTCTTCCAGCCACCCCACAGACCGCAGGCGAGCAGCATCCGATCATCGTGATCCTCCGACGAGGACTTCCAGTGCCACTGGCCATTGCCGACCGGACCACGAGGACCAGCAGCCCACCGCGGGCACCAATTAGCTCCGCCAGCCACAGCACTGCTCAAGCCAGGAGCTACCCCGGGGCACAGCCCCTGCAGGTAAACCAGAGTCTGTGTCTAAAGCAGTATTGTGGAGAACTGCTAAACCCACACCTGACTTTGTACCGTGTCGTAAGGCCACGCGCTCCAGCCTATATAATAGCTGGGGTCCAATCAGCAGCCAATAAGTCGAAACCTCACCACAGTTAGTTAGCCCGTGTCTGTGACCGGCATAATAGAACCTTGTCTGACACTGACGTCGTCGTCATTCAAACANCCACAGTTAGTTAGCCCGTGTCTGTGACCGGCATAATAGAACCTTGTCTGACACTGACGTCGTCGTCATTCAAACACGTCACACCAGTAGACTACTCATTTCCATTATGGCAGGCATGGAATAAATATAAAAGATTAGTAACTTTATGGTTTATTTTCTTAATGTTACTTTTTGGTGGCTTCTTCGCCTTGCAATATTAATAATGTTTAAATGTATGTCTGTCAGCCCCTTGATTGCGACTATTGNTTTTGGTGGCTTCTTCGCCTTGCAATATTAATAATGTTTAAATGTATGTCTGTCAGCCCCTTGATTGCGACTATTGCATATTGCCCCAGTCAGTCACAAACTAACTGCAGTAACAAACTAACTCTCCTCAACAGGATAACTCAGGGAGAGAAATCAGAAACTCAGCTGACTATTTCATTCCTTTATATCCTCTATGTCCTCTCTCTTGCAGTTCACAAATTAATCTCTAACCTCTTCTACTTCAGATATCTTAAGCAATACAACTTCTGCTCAGCTGATGATAGCTAGGGACCCACATTTATGGTAAATGAAATGAAAGGATTTTGTCATTAAAATTTTACAGAAAAAAATGCACATATTATTATGACATGAATCTGCTATTTTTGGAACAATTTCCATCAAACCTAAATGGAACTTGTTATTCATTAGTTTTAATCAGTACGTATTTTTATGTGAACATTAAAAAATATTTCACGATAAGGATGAAAGGAAAATCTGACGAGAGTACGCGTGGTCATGCAACACACATTGCCACAGTCTCAGTTCATTTTGTGTTATCAGTCTTGTAGGCGTACTTTGTCAAGAAATTTAAAACTGTGACGGCCTAGGGAAAGGTATGTCACATTAAGAGCGGGGTGTTCGCCAGTTCAGTTGCCGAGGCATCTGTAGTATGACCCATCTGTCTTACACTGGTCCCTTATATAATGTAGGACACGTCGGGCGCCTACTTGGAACGAAACCCATGAGGGCGAGGTGATGTCTCCGAGCGTAGGAGACACGGGTTTGGGCTAGCTTACCACCGGTGTTGCTCCCTTTCGGCTGGAGTGAACGGCTGGGCAGGCTGGCTNGGGCAGGCTGGCTCGGCTGGCGCCTGCAGGTGACAGGGGTGCTGGCTGACTAGCTGGCACGGGGTTGGCTGGTGCTGGTGCCTTGCTGGTGTCCTCCGGGTCGAACGGGACCACTCTCAAGTATAGAGTGTACCCCTGGCGAAGTAGTTCAACGGCGGGGTGAGCAGCTCCGAGAACCCTAACTGGGAGGCCAAACAGATTGGCAGGTAAGGGAGTGGAGTGAAGCTCCAGTAATTGACGGGCGGCTTATGCTCTCTCCCGTGGGGACTTACAGCCGAGGACTGGTGTAGGTTGATTACTTAGGGGGTGGCGATATGCAAGGATAGCAACTGTCTTGCAAGCGTTCCTCCTGCTCCCTCGTCGGTGAGCAAACGTCATGGACAAGAAAGATGCTAACGTTCCCTGTAGAGTGCGGCAGCAGCAGCAAACCCCTGGCTGAAGTGTACCCCAGAAGTACCCGAGTCAAGCCTCGTCAGGCCTGGCATCCCCTCCGGTGAGTTTATACGCTCTGGAGGGGATGGGTTAGCTGACTTAGTTGGCCAAGATGCTTCGTCGTTTGCCTTTCTAGTGGTCGGGGCTCTACCGTACTTGCGCACCAGGTACCTCTACGTACTGGGTCCGCAGTATGGGTGGCCGTCAAACTTTTTCTGTGTGTGATGTACGTGCAGTCCTGGTTAGGGGCTGTCTGCAGTCCTACTTTAGGTCGGAAATTGTTGCCAATTCGNTCCCCTGCCGCTCCCTTCCAGGGTGATACTTACCAGGTTGGGGAAAAGGCACACATTCACTACAGAGCAAGGAAAAACAGAAGTTAGCTAGACTACGTGTTTTACTCCCTTGAATATAGAAACATGGTGACCCGTACTACCTCCTACCTCTACACACACTAGGTGTTCAACAGACTCTGTACAAAGGCAAGACAGGTGAAGGGGCTTGTCGGCTTGAGGAGCAGACGAGAGCTGACAATTAAGTAGTNGGACTCTGTACAAAGGCAAGACAGGTGAAGGGGCTTGTCGGCTTGAGGAGCAGACGAGAGCTGACAATTAAGTAGTTGTGAAAACAACTGGACCCTAATTGTGGCTTGTGGTCCTGAAGGGCCCCGGNACAATTAAGTAGTTGTGAAAACAACTGGACCCTAATTGTGGCTTGTGGTCCTGAAGGGCCCCGGGCACCACGTGTCATGTACGTGTCGGGTGTGGTGACTCTTGACGGTAAGTGTCAGGGGGTAGCGACGACTCTTTGGCTGCTGTGGTGGGGAAAGCTCCGTCGGCCGAAGAACTGGTAGAAGACTGGAAGGTCTATAGGAGAGTCCTGAGGAGGACCGTGGCTGTGCAGTAGAGAGCCTTAGCACGCCTTGTGCTGAGGCGAGCTGCGGTGACAACTGGCGTTTCTGCCGGGTGCACTGCGTTATATTCCTCTTGGCTGGGTTCCCGCATGCTTTGTTCACTCTCTGTAATCTTCAGTCGCCTCCCCTTCAGGTTCGAGCAGGGCAGCACCACTGCTGCCATCTCTTGGTGGGGAGGCGGTAGGGAGGTTTGAACGTGATTGCGGCCTGCAGTTGCTGCTCACTCAGGGGCAAACTCTTGCAGGCCCACGGCTGCTTCTCAGCGGGTTTACAAGTTGTGGGGGCCATGACAGGACTTCCTATCAATATGTGGGTGCTGGCCAGTCAGGGTTCAACTCTCTCGGGGGACATGTGACGCGCCAGTGATGATGCGGAGTCAATAATAATGAGTAGGAAGCATCATGCGTCAACTGTTTAAGAACATATACTAGCATTTAAGTTTTCTAAGAATTTTACACCACCCACATACAACTTCTGTTCACGTGTAGTTAACAAAATTTTGATTAGAGCAGAAAAACACACTGTGCCTTTTAAACAGTCTTTACATCCTACAGAATCACCATTTATTGTACTTCGACAGAGTATTTCAATTTTTGTTTGTACACTTTGTGTATTTTGGGTACGTGATTCCATTAGTGTTTTTGCATAAGGCAGTTGCACTTTACCTATAAAGTATAGTACAAATGACAAAAAGAAAATAACAGAACTAAGGTAACATTAAAATAACAACTAACACTGGTGAAATGCCTGTTCACTGTTAAATATTAATTTAACAAAAATTCACAACATACCCACAAAAAACAAGTAAAGATTTTATTACAGATAAAATAAAAATACTCCTTTCATAGTACAAATGTTTCCACAAAGTTTCTAATCATAGAACTGTTGAGTTTTTCTGGGGGGACGTGGCAGAAACCATTTTTTGTTTTAGTTTTCTAAGCAATATAAAAATAGCTGGCAACAGATATGTGCATTTTCACACAAAGTTCCTTCCAACGAAGCTGTTATTTTAATGCAACGCACTATCTCTGTTCACTGAGCATACGGCACGGCCGCGCAGCAGTGTTTATGAATGTGTCTCTTCGCATCCACTCAATGTTTACACAGCCATATTTGCAGTCTCTTCAGTTTATCACACACACAGAAGCTTTCACTTGTAAACTCCGGGCACAATAAAAACAGTTACTAATATTGGCATTCCTAACTGATTTCGCCACGTAAATTAGTATCCTCACCCGTTATCACAATCTTAAACACACATCACAGACAATGAGTAAAGTCAGGCGTATTTACAAATAAAGTACTTTCGTAACATCACTGACATTCATGGTTAGAATTACCCGTTTAAAAATAATAAAACATAGGTTATGTGTGTGTTTGCATGTGATGGAGTGCTTAGCTATTATAATCAATATATCAAAACATACTACAGCAATAATCTTTTGACTGTGCTACCAATTGATTTATAAATCATTCTTGTTTCAGAGTAAACTTTGTTTATGTTTGTGGCGTCAACAAAGTAATTACCAGAATTAATTTTGACTCTTATCAGCAAATAAGAGAATTAATGACCAATAATACTGTATCATACAATAAAAATGGCAAAATGAACTATTTGCAATAGTTTTCATGATAAAAGAAGCTCACCATTGTAATTTAGGAAATAGTGTAACGAGAAATTGTGTTGCTATCTCATGAATACAATTACTATTACAGAATTTCATGAATAAACATAATTGATCCATATTTTGCATTATTTTGCAGTTCACAAAAATTTATAGGCCCTACTGATAGCTCCTTACTCTTGTAAATTCTAAATATAATACTTAAATGGAGCTGGACCAACTATTGTGAGTTCCCTGCCACATCGAATGTCTACTTCTCTTGGCAGTCTGTCACCTACCACCTCACTGTCTGTGAGCATGTCTTCCGTCAGTGCGACGAGCTAAGAGGCAGCTCACTGGAGGCCAGAGTTAGTCTCACTGCTCGTTCCTTGGACCAGGGAAAGACGTCTCTCTTCCACTATTACAGCGTTAAATAACCTCTGTGACTGGAGGTGATGCACTAGGGGCAGTGATGCATAGTGCTGATTCTGGGACACTTCGCTGGCGTGGCCTTGCCTTGTGCCAACACACGACCTGCTTTCCCAACATAGCTTGGCAACAGGAATTGGGTTTGGATATTGTAAGACCAGGTGGATATAAGTAGGCCAAAAGGCATATCGCACTTGTGACAATCTATGTTAGAAAAACCCTGGCCGGCATTAATAACAATGTGTTCAACATCACAAATCAAATTAACAAGGTTTTATCATTTTACTGTATTTTTTTAAACATAGTTCCCTTTCAAGAACATGACTTTGTTCAGCCTGTAAAAGAGGTGGAACTTGCTGCAGACAACTTATTCCCATGGCTAGAAATATTCGAGTGCTGCCAAATGTGATCACACAAACACCAACCGCAAAGTCAAGATGGCAGGAAATAAGACTTTTGTCTTACCACATGCAGCACATTGTTGCAAATTATTTGTTTCTGTCCGCCATTACTTGACCATGTACAATTCCCTCATAAAATATGTGAGAAATTATTATTTCAAAATTAACTACAAATGCCCTAATTGTTTTGTTAAATTTACACGATGGTTTATTGCAGCACACAGAGCAGATGCAACGAAAAGATAAAGTGACATTAGAATCTAGATGGATTACGGAGAACAAGTGGCGCTACTGGACGGCGAGGCAGTAGAGGTGGTCATCTCGGCAGCCCACGTAGACACGGTGCGGCTGGCAGCTGGCCGGCGATGAGAACACTTGGTGTGGCAGGGGTTGGCAACAGTGTTCCTCCCCTGACTGCAGCGCCAGCAGGTAGAGTCTGCCGCTAGAGGCAGCCACCACTGCAACCTTGGTATCTGGCAAGAAGCACGGGGTGCCCACAACTGCCGAGTCGAGGGCGGTGCGCCAGCGCACGGACCCCGCCCCGTCCACGCAGTACACCCTGGTGTCGTGGCAGCCCTGCAGGAAGGTCCCGTCCTCCAGCACACACGGCGACGAGAACACGTGGCCTCCCAGAGTCAGAGTCCACAGCTGCAAAGCCACCGCAGTCCGTATCAACACACGCACACACACTCTGATCATCATCTACAGAGCAGAGCGACTCATTCTTAGGCTTCAGCGTGCACTGTCCTTGATTAAGTGTACGCTTCTCACAAATACAATACGATTTTGAGGAAATAACATTTTCTTGTTGTAGAATATCAAAAGCTTCTTTAGATTTTAATTATTTCAAACTGAAAAAAATCCATAATCAAAAAAAAAATATTAAAAAAAACTATTATGTTACACTTAGCATTTTCTTTATATAATAAAGGTAAAAATAAAATGTAAATTTTTGTAATGGAATAAGTTATTTTTGAATGTCACTGAAATCGTTATCTAAACTCTCCACGCTTTTTAAGCAAATGTGGTATCAAACCATAGGAGCACATGTATATTTTATAAAGATACTTACCAACAAATCACATGGTGATAATGATAAACTTTCTTGTTTTAAATTTAGATGGATGAGAAGGATGAGCGAGAGAGAGAGAGAGAGAGAGAAGNNGGGGGGAAGAAACACACGTGTAAAAGGGAAACATAATTTATTTTTCGCATAAAAATCACAACAACATTATTAGTTATAATGTTATGGTCGGCTGTAGTGTTGTGTATAAGCAATGTAAGAAACAGGCCAAATGTTTGTGCAAGTTGCTGTCTTAACAGTAATTCAGTGATGAAGTGAAATCTGTTACTCATTCAAGTAACAAAGTATGTAAACAGATAAAAACTTATAGTTTCTTTGAAAGGGATTGCTACTCAAAAAACAAATTTTTGCTCAGTGAGGTATGGAATATTGTTGAGCCCTTATGTTTGCCAATATTCTCACATTTTAAGCATGTGCGACTCTTATGTAGATGAGGAGTGATAAGGCAAACTATGAAAACTGATCTATACAGCTTGTACAATGCGTGATCTTAAAAGTTGAACCTTACATACATTTTAAATGTAAATAAATACAATAAAATCCTTGTAAGAAGTTCTATTAACAAAATTACCCGCTTCATAGGTCTACATAATTTTGCATCTGCTTTATAAACACCACAGAAATTCGACACTCTTGGGAGGTTTTCCTGGTTAATAGGGTAGAAGTTATCAGGAACTTCTTCAGAGAGAGTTTTACTATTTGTACTTACAGTTGACTCTCGTACCTAAAACGCATGTGCCGATAAACCGTATCCACTGTTAATTTTCAGTCGTCCCTGCAAACCTGGAGGTGTAATACATCACGTGTGCCGCCATTTATAATTGTTCTGCGGCGCGTTGCCTGTCTTCCCAACACGTCTGCAGGATGGTGCAAGGTTCGAGTCTGGCTTGTGCTACCTCCCCTTACACGCCTGATGAGAGGGGAAGTGGTTACCTAGCAACCAGCGTAGCGACCTTGTGCCCTCTCTCTAACACCTTTTTCTGTCTCTCTCAGTCGTGCACCTTATTTCCTCACTTTACATGCCTTCGAGAGGGGAAGCTTTGTCTAGCAAAAGAAAAAGCACATCCTCTCTCTCTTGACCGCATGCGCTTGCCTTCACATACTGGCCACAGAGCAAATAAACTGCGCCTGGCGAACATAGAAATTTTATCAAGATTATCCGTGGCTCAAAACAGTTGCACCTATCATCACTTATATTTCAAAGAAAATGGTTTCGCCTGAAAATGTAATGCAATACATTTTAACAATGATTATTATTTGCAAAAATGTTTTCTTTTGTGATTAAAAGTNTCGCCTGAAAATGTAATGCAATACATTTTAACAATGATTATTATTTGCAAAAATGTTTTCTTTTGTGATTAAAAGTAATTTTTCCCGTAAAGTTGGTGTTTCATTGGAGCTGGCGTAAAATCAAAATGCAATATTAATTTAACTTAATGGACAGCATCTTCGTGATTAAAATGATGTGCCCAGAGCATATACTTGACCTCCCCTTGTCACCAAAAAATGATTGAACATCGAGCGGCTTGTATTACAAAGCATGAAGTTCAGTTTCAGTAACTCCCTGCGAGGAAATCAGGGGATTTATAATATTAATTTATTTCAATAGACAAGAATCNAAAGTTCAGTTTCAGTAACTCCCTGCGAGGAAATCAGGGGATTTATAATATTAATTTATTTCAATAGACAAGAATCTTTTGAAAAAACTGATAAAATGTAAGGGCCTAATTGACACCTTTTGTCGTCTAATAATGGGTAAGCATCGGGCCCAAGTGCAGCGTAACCCATGGCAGGGAAAGTCAGAGGATAAGGTTTTGAATGATTAATATTTATTCATATCTGTCTCAAAATTACAAGTTTTTTGCAATTACTTTAAAAGACAGACATTTGCCACACGCGCAAGGTGTCGCCAAAGTGTAGAGGTGTGGGGGGGAGGGGTAATCCTCCCGCCACTTCCCCTTCATCACCACGCCCGCAGTAAACACACTGCCTGATAGATATCTCTTAACGTGCTCTCAGCCTACAGAGTGCACACGGGACATTCAAAATTTGACTTGCATTTGATGTCATATTATTTTCATTTTCAGACGGTTTGAAAGTTTTAGGTCAGCTGGCATTTGGCGCCTGATTACAATCAATTATATACGGTATTTTGAGACATTATATTCTCTATTTAAACGAGTTGAGGTGAAATGTTTTTTAATGTATTATTTACAGTAATAATAATACAGTTTGCTGCCCTGTAAAGTGGTAGCANAGTTGAGGTGAAATGTTTTTTAATGTATTATTTACAGTAATAATAATACAGTTTGCTGCCCTGTAAAGTGGTAGCATACTGACA
Source organism: Clitarchus hookeri (assembly GCA_002778355.1). Taxonomy (NCBI): domain Eukaryota; kingdom Metazoa; phylum Arthropoda; class Insecta; order Phasmatodea; family Phasmatidae; genus Clitarchus; species Clitarchus hookeri. The sequence goes on along the minus strand of NQII01005257.1, from coordinate 87,855 downwards.
ACAGTGCATACCATTAAAACTGTACTGCAATCTAAGAGCGAGTGCTTTAGAACACAACAAATTCGCAGTAAGCAAGTGTAAAACAATTTCCTTGTGCCAAGTTTGCTGCAGAAACAAACTTTTTACGTCCTTCCATGTACTGAAAATGGATCAAGGAAATAAATAAAGACAGTCTTTCAGAAAACTTTAGATAATACTATAATTACTGAGGTTGATGTCTCATCTGGTAAAGTTCCATATGGGACAAGCGTCCAGTTACTTACCCCCTCAGAGCTGAGAAGCACGTGTNCGATGTCTCATCTGGTAAAGTTCCATATGGGACAAGCGTCCAGTTACTTACCCCCTCAGAGCTGAGAAGCACGTGTGCTGTTCACGGGGTTCGTCTGGTGCGTGCTGTCTTGTTTTAGTTGTAAATGCAACCTGACGCACAGTGGCACAGTACCCTTAGCATGCCTAGTACATACAGACACTACAGTAGAACGCTGATTTAACAAAATGTCATGGTTCCTGGAAATCTTTACTCTATTTCGCTGTTCCATTTAATCCTAATTTACCCATTTTAACACCCCCAACACCAACAAGTTGTTATGAGAACGTGTTTTTTTTCTCTCGTTGAGACAGTACTTCATTGTTGATGGTGCAAAGTAACACTTGACGCGCCACGAGCAACGTCATTCACTCATCTAGCCTCGCAACAGCTGCTTAGAAGAGCCGTTATGCCGTACACGCCACAGAACGCCTTCCAAGCCAGGGTGGTTTGCCCGGCTGTTGCCACCTGCTGCGCTGCAACCTGCTTTGCATCACATCGCTGCTTACCCCTCCAGCGCCTGTCGTGTGAGGGGAAGTCACCACCGCTCTCAGTTACTCTCTTCTCTCCTTCNCTGCTTACCCCTCCAGCGCCTGTCGTGTGAGGGGAAGTCACCACCGCTCTCAGTTACTCTCTTCTCTCCTTCGGGTCTCTCTCTCCACACCCCACAACCCCTGCATTGGCCCTGTGAGCCAAGTATAAATAGGATCCGGTCCTCAGTTCGAGGCAGTCTTGCGCCAGTCCACTTGCCCGGTGTTACTCTGCCCGAGAGGCACCAGACTTCACATCTCGCCTTCGCAGATCGTCACGCTGCCCCTAGAACTACCAACTTTTTCAAGTCGCACCAGTATTACGCTGTTCAATCGAGAGCTCTGCTCTGCACGACACTGCCTCGCTGGCCGTCAGCATACTGAAGTCCCTGTGCTTCCAGCTACCTTGTAGCTTTCTCTCCGCTATCACGAGTGCAAGTACCGCAGTCTTGGGGTTGCCCTCGCCCCCGCGCTGCTGCATCTTCTGAGTCATAGGTAACTATACCAGTTGGCAACTTAGGACTGACCCTTCAGGCTGGTTTGTGTGTGATTTAATTGAGCAATCAATAAAACAGGCATAAATCAAACTTGGTCGAGTTGTCTCTCCAGCACTCTGTATTCCCACAACATGCCCTTCCTCTTTCCGGTTCGTCACCTGTCCTAGTAAGGCTCTTCTAGGGTTAGCCACAAGGTCGTCCAGAGAGGAGGGGGGGGGGNGGGGGGGGGGGGGTACCTCGGCCTTACCCTCCAACAGCAAAACTCACTAAGGGTAAGTGACGAGGTGACACACATTTAATTGTATTAAATACTAATGTAATTCACTAGACAGATGTTCTGAAAATATAAAATGGTACCCCACAAGACCATAAACAATCTGTAGTTGACGAGAATAAAGTTTAAAGATTGTGCGCACCTTAACTTTTAATAAGTGCAAAATCCATTTCCAAAGGTCTTTTTGTACAAAATTTAGACAATTTATTTAACGAAACTTAAATTTATTTCAATAGGAAGGAAGGTGTCTTCTGGATAAAAGTATGTTATCAGAAAACCATAAACAACCTCACATTAATGAGAAAAAAAGTTCAACATTCTGCACCACTTAACTTATAACGGGTGCAAAATTCATTCTCAATTACTCTTTGTACAAAAATAAGCTGATTTATTGATGAAACAAAAATTTATTTCAATAAACAGAAGTCTTTTGAGTAGAAATATACACCCCACAAGGCAGTGGACCTCCTCTTACTGCCACAAAAACATAAACACAGTGAAACGTGCTACTATGGATATATTTTTTGCCAGCGTACATTTATAGTCAGTGCGAATCTCACTAAAATGTAATAAATAAATAAATAAACAAATAATTGTTTGTACACTGCACCACAATCATTCCTTCATTTATCCAACACACTGATGGCCCGTAGCACCACACNACAAATAATTGTTTGTACACTGCACCACAATCATTCCTTCATTTATCCAACACACTGATGGCCCGTAGCACCACACGTAGTCAGCAGACACGCATGTACATAGCTAGTGTGAACGACGTGACCTACTTTTCAAGGACAACTGCGACACGTGCAACCGGAAAGTGAGGCGAGTTGCAGCAGAAAGAGGCGCTGTTGGCGCTTCGTTATTGTTGACAGAATGTGTTGTATCCAAAGTCAAAGTAAAAAAAATGTAAAGGAATCATCAATAAAATGCACAAAACGAAAATCGAAACCCGTCAATAAAATTGTNACAAATAATTGTTTGTACACTGCACCACAATCATTCCTTCATTTATCCAACACACTGATGGCCCGTAGCACCACACAGTCAGCAGACACGCATGTGCATAGCTAGTGTGAACGACGTGACCTACTTTTCAAGGACAACTGCGACACGTGCAACCGGAAAGTGAGGCGAGTTGCAGCAGAAAGAGGCGCTGTTGGCGCTTCGTTATTGTTGACAGAATGTGTTGTATCCAAACTCAAAGTAAAAAAAATGTAAAGGAATCATCAATAAAATGCACAAAACGAAAATCGAAACCCGTCAATAAAATTGTNCTCAAAGTAAAAAAAATGTAAAGGAATCATCAATAAAATGCACAAAACGAAAATCGAAACCCGTCAATAAAATTGTATTCCAATAAAAAATAGCGAAAGCAGGTCGTCAGCACTAGGGAGCATGGTGTGGTCATAAGATAACAGGTGCTCATGGGAGGGAAAGGCAAGCTCTGTAACCTTCACTGTTATTGGCTACCGCTGTTGCTATGCACACGTGGTTGGAGGGTAGCTAGGCGCCCCAGGAGTTGGATGGCTGCAGCGGCGAAGGAGGGGTGAGGCGGGGAAGGAACAGTTTGGAGGGAGGGGTGGAGAACAAAGGAACCCTGCATGACGTCATGTGTCGCACAAAGTCTAGCTCGCTAGGCGCGCGAGTGCCCAACTCAAATCATAGCCGCCGTAGTTTTAAATGTATTTTAACCACATTTTTTTTGTTTGGTATTTTGTGTTTCAGCAGATGGTTTAAGGGTATCTTCTGAGAAATACCTACATATTATTCCCATGGGTCATTTCAATTTTTTCCATTTTAGCGAGGAAATTTTATTATTTACATAAATTCTTGGGACTTTTAACAGTTCCTCAAAACCTTTACATTAGATTGCTGTTTTTGTTACTTACATGTAAGTAACCTCAGTGTTCGACTGTATCTTGGCCGCCTTACATCACCCAGCCCGATGACAAGGCGTGAGGTGATAGACGGACACAGAAGATTTAGTGGATGTTCAGTGAAAGCTGGCACATACATCGTGAACTCAACGAGTAGAAGAATCTGGGACGAGAGGGCAGGCCTCCTGGAGAGCTGGAGTCTCTCCAGAGCCAGTGCTCAGATGACCTCGTGTCAGCAGCCCAAGCTGTCAGGTAGAGTGGCAGTGTTGCTGATACGCTAACATACCTAGGTCAGATCACGGAGGTGTCATTCCTACAGAGGCCACATCCACTTTTATTTCACGGGACACAGGAGGAGAGCAGGGTCTCCGCACCGAAAGCCGTTCCTGTGGCGGGCGACAATGCGGCTGTATCGCAAGTACCCCACCCCACTCATCAGTGATGAGACACGCCTCCTCCTAGAAGTAGAGTAGTGGTAGTGGGTTGAAACATTGATATAGTGGGAGCTAGGTATTGAAGACAGGCTTTGAGTTGGACGGTTGTTTTATTGAAAAACCAATAAAGGCATTCACACCCAGCCTGTACCTGACTAGTGCCTGAAGCGCTGACCCTAGGTTTCCAACAGGAGTATAGAGGTGCGGGCATCACAGTTGTGTTACAAGAGGGGAGGGTGACCTCAAGAGAAGGCGGAGAATCTTGGTACTCGAGCTTACAGAAGTACTGCAACTCCCACTTAGTGTTAAAAACTCAATGTTCTTCTATGGATAATTTTTTACAGCAACTCCGTTCTTTAGAAAGTAACAAGCTGTATCCAGAAACTAACCATAGCACAGGAAACAAACTGTTCCAAGGACGATACTGCACTAGTATGTACTACGAGCAACATGCACGGTGCAACTGACAATGCAAAGTGCTTTCAAGCTAGATGGGTGGATGAACGATAGATAGCACCACTTGTTTGTAACGAGAAACAGCTTGTGTGCACTGTGCGTGGACTGCATCTCTGCGGGGCAGCTCGTAGCTGTTTGAATAACTTTTTTCCAAAAAACCAACACAAAATTGAGCAAGAATAATAATTTTGGGAGAATTAAGATTCATTTTCACCGGGCCAGCGAACACTAGCAAACAAGTGAATCTTTCCTTTCTCAGCCAATATAAACGAGGCCAGCTGAGCACTTATTTTCGTTCAGGGGTGATTTGGTAGATAGGGCGAGCATACACTCGCTTAGTATGTTGGTTGAATGAATCAGGCTACTGTGCCCAAGCAATAAGTTGTTTCACATTCAGAGCAAATCGCTTACTTGCTCGCCCAATGAAAACATACTTTAAGAATTTTCTGCTACTGAATAAAGTAGCGTAATTAAAGCGTTACCTAAAAGATATACATAAGTGTAACTTACAAGGTAAGTAATTTTATTATGAAACCCTAAGATTTTTAAGATTTAAAATGTGGTATAATGTACTTGAATAAGGGCATTATTTTTCTGCTTAGTAACCCATTCGTGCGAGCCACAAAAGAGTAAGTGCTGGGCTATAAGCAACCCGAGGGCTGCATGTTTGAGACAGCTGCCATATACAGTACTACAGGGTGAGGCGGAAGAAACGGATGGCTTTCAATTAATAAAATTAAATCACAGAGTTTTCCAAGGAAATTAACGGTAACTACACCAAAATAACGGCAATGAAATGTAGTTTTGTGCGTACATATAGTAACATTAAGAACGATAAAAGAAAAATGTTGACTGAGGACATATCGGGGGAGCAATGGTGGCAAGTGCAATTGGCAAAACGGGATATCACGAGCGGGAGAAAACAATTGCAGGGGGAGCGGATGTTTGTGAAATAGCGAGTAACTCAGCACGGTAGTGAGGTTGGCAACCACCCAGCTGCCACCTCCTCCCTCCGCCCCTTCACAGCTCAGACAACGCAGTGTCGGTAGCCATGGCACAGTGGAGCCGTGAGCATCGTGCGTTTGCTGTAGAGCATTTTTTCAAATGTGGCAAATCCATAGTTAGGATTCAACGTCCGGCAACATTTCAACGTCAATCGGAAGGGGAATATTCCCAACCGAAAAGCTAAACTCCGCTGGGTGCAAGCATTTATAACAACCAGATCGGTCATGAAGAAAAAACCACCTGGGCGGCGCCCTTCTGTACGAACCCAACCAAACATTGACAGAGAGAGAGGCGGTTCTCGCAAGTCCTTGCCGTTCTGCTAGGCACTAGACATCAGCTTTGGGGATGTCAAATCGGTCAGTATGCTGCATGCTGCAGCGATTCCATCCCTACAAAATAATGGTTGTTCAGCAGCTGCCCCCAGGTGATGTTGCATAGCGGAGGCAGTTTTGTGAGCAAATGCTTGCCATTCTTATCGACGATGCAAATGCTGTGGTACTAATGAGTGACAAAGCACATTTTCATGTGAATGGGGCCATGAACAAACAGAACGGTATGTATTGGTCTGGGATGAACCCACGAGAGCTACACCAATAGCCTCTGCACAATCTGAAGGTGACAGTTTAGTGCACTGTAGCCTAGTTTGGGGTAATTGGCCCTTACTTTTTTGAAGAGGAGGATGTGGCAGTTACAGTGACTTCGGCACGCTGCATTGAAATGTTGAACACTTTCCAGCAACCAGAAATTCGTAGACGTCGGGTCAACACGTCACACGTGTGGTTCCAACAGGATGGTGTCACAGCACACATGGCGAAAGCATTTTTTGGCGCATCTTCCCACATCACGTTATCTTCCATTTCGGCGATGTCCCCTCGCTCCCCCGAACTGTCCGTATGCGACCTTTGTTTGTGGGGTTACCTCAAATCTAAAGTACGCAAGCAGGCTGCACACCAGAGAGGAGCTGAAGGAGTGTATTCGCCAAGAATCGCTGCTGTCAGGAAAGAAACGGTGGCACGCGCAATGCACAACTTTGACGAGATACTCCAGCTTTCCATGCAAGAGGGAGGTCGTCATATGGCAGACATTATTTTCCACACATAATGTGCACAGTTTGGCCGGCAAACAAATGCATTGACGTGCCGTTGTTTTTGTATGTTAAAAAGTTTGTACTCGCCGAGGAGTTATTTGAAAACATTTTTGATTTGTTTTATTTACCATTTGATAATTATCATTGTTTAATAGCACAGAACTGTATTACGTTTCCTTTCGTTTGATGATGTTACAATTATAATCTGTTGAAAAATTTGCAAGTTGTTATTATTTGGAAACCATCCGTTTTCTCTGCCTCATCCTGTAGTAAAGGGAAAAAATGTTTTGAAGCAACGCGTGCNGTTGTTACAATTATAATCTGTTGAAAAATTTGCAAGTTATTATTATTTGGAAACCATCCGTTTTCTCTGCCTCATCCTGTAGTAAAGGGAAAAAATGTTTTGAAGCAACGTGTGCATTTGATTTCGGCACAGTATTGAAAATATCACACTTTTCCACAGTATTAAGATGGTAACAAAATCAGCAGATGTATCAAAATTAGAGCTGTGCTGATTTGAATCAGCTTCTGCAGAATTTGCCAATGTTGACAGAATCTGTGCTTTTGTTAATGTATAAACTGCAGATAATTTTCCACTGATATGACAAACAAAATGTTGTGGGTAGTTTTGTCACCAATACAGGGCATCTAGGAAATAACAGCCTCAGTGGAAAAGATGCTCCACGTCTACTCTTTTTGCAAACAAAGATTGTAGTTTTTGTCCCAAGGTCCACCCTGCTTGACATTGACAAGGATCACAGACTCAAGGACTGTTTTCACAGTGGCGCTCACCAACAAAATGTTGTAATGACGCAGTATTATAAATTTCCATTAAGTTCCATGGTTCATTTGATTGGTCAATCAAGGTTGTAGGTTGTTTGGTTTTGATATTATAGGCCTTCAAAGGTGGGGTATTCTTTCATACTCAGCCTGTATATCAAGTAATCTTCACACTACTCGGCAAATTATTTACTTTACTACCCTCTGGATCATATAATAACTATTAATCTCATGTTCTTATTATTCATTAATTACTATTGGCCTTTTGTATCCAGCACGCAGAGGTTTTAAATACTTTATTTTCTTTTTGGTAGCTGTAATTATGGTAGCCAATTAACTACGAAAGCAAGGTTTTACATGGTATGCTTTCCTTTTAACTGCAAATTTTAGCTCACACAATTGCCTGTTATACGTACACTTTGTTTTACCTTTCAGCAGTGCTGTTTTCGTTATTTTGTTAAATTTTAATGTTACGAGTTTATTGCAGTTAGAATCACCCACAAAATGTGTTTGAATCCTGACAGAAACAAATATTTGGCACCTTTCATGCATTATTCTCTGAGACACATGACAATAAGTTAAACTTTGACTGTCGCTGCAACACGCTTAAAAAGACGGCTACACTTAGGGTAAAGTTTGGCTTCTAATAGTCATTGTGCCAAAAGTTTGTAGCTAGTTTATTTTATCTTTGACTCAATAATAATTACAAATATGTACACTTGGCCAAAATTTAACATGCCTTGCATTTTNCCAAAGTACAACTGCAGTATTTGGTATGTATTTTACAGTATTTTTTTTACGTTGGTCAGGTTTCAAATGGTGCTTATAAGGCTTCGTATTTTATTTACCTTATGGTTTATTTAAACTACTATCAGTCAACTCCTGATTATCTGGAATAATCCCTGGCTAAGGCTTCACGGATAACTGAAAATCACGGTTAAAGTAATGAGCAAAAAATCTGTTTACAAGCAGTACCTGTAAGCTAAGTATACAAATAGAAGGTAGTACATAACACATTCACCAAGCAAGTTTTGCTAGCATTTTTGGCTTGAATTACAACAGTAAAAATAATTAATATGCCCAGTCATATAAATTTACACATAATTTACAAAAAAAAGTGTGGTCAACATCACTAAAAACATAACCTTACTGTTGGTCACCATCACAATCGCACAACATTAAAATATAGTCTGTTAGCAAAGTTAGCTTCTTCGATACAGTCTCCGCCTTTCTAATTTTAGAGAGCATCCTAGGTAGACCATTTTGTCTGTGGCAAGGCTGTCTTTTTCCATTTCCGGAAGTCAAGAAAACCTTCGGCATTACTTTGTACAGGCTGCTCATCTTCACTCTCATTCTCATTTTCTCTCTCATTCTCTTCGCCCTTAGCTAAATCAGGCTGGTTTGCGTCACGTTCCATAATGTTTTCCTCTGATATTTTCTCAAACCCTGGGGCTTTATTAGCAGCCACTTCTGCTAAATCTGCCACAGGTACATTATCATTAGAGAAACTGATGAAATCCTCTACTTAAGTATTGAGAAGAATTTTTCTCTGGGACTTAACCAGTGTTGAAGGCTTGGCTTTATCCCAAGCTGCAGCAATTTTGGAAACAGCGTGCAAAACACTGAAATTTTTTCAAAATGATTTTAAGTAACTTCCTTTGTCAATGCATTTCTGGAGCAAAGTTGAACTATAGGTATGTTTCATGATAGAAATTACATCTTGATTTATTGGCTGAATTAGCACAGTGACATTTGAAGGCAGATATTTTGCAAGAATTCTGCCATACTCCGATTTCAATATGGTTCCGTTAGGATGAGAGGAAGAATTGTCTAGCGCAAACACTGCTTCTGGCAACCCTTTACTTCTCATAAACTCGTGGACCTCTGGGACAAAGTTAGTATTGAACCATTCCTTAAATGTTGCTCAATCCATCTATGCTCCCTTTGGGTTCAAATATTTCACAGGCGTGTTCTTTAAGTTAGCTCTCGCACCTGTAAAAGATTGAGTTTTCCTACGACAGCTAATTTCAACTTGTGTGTCCAAGATGCGTTTGCACTACACGTAACAGTTAACCCATCTTTACTAGTCTTGTGGCCTGGTACACTTCGTTCATGCTCAAATGAAAGTGTTTTTGTACGTAAGCAATTACAGTTAAGTCCACTTTTGTCTGCATTACAAATTTGATATGCAATTAAATTTTCCCTTTCAATCAGATGCTGAAATTCACTGCAAAATGCACTGACAGCTATTTTATCCCCACATAACTTCACAAATTCCATAACGATTCTTGAATCTAGTGAGCCATTCACAAGATGCGTTAAAATTCCCTTTCAGACCTAGAGCTTCAAAAAAGAACTTTACTTGCTTGCTGTAAATAACTCCAGTTGTTGATGCAACCATTCTACCATCAACCATGCTACCACTGTCTTGTCAACGTTATGAAAAGTAGATTTTTTCATGGTTTTACGTTTCTGCAAACCACCTAGAATCAGATGCAAAATCTATCATTTCATTATTCGTAATTTTTTTTTTTTTTCAAAACACTAACAGTTTGCTATCCATGTCGTATTCTTGCAGAAGCTGTTCTGCACTCCTTTCTTTATCTAACAGTCAAATAATTTTTTTATTTTTGCTGAATATTGAGTATCAGTCATTTTCGTTTATTATTGGACATACTCACTGTTGGGAGTGTATATAGCGTACATAGTGTACGGTGGACATGAACTAGGCCTAATTTTTAATGGATTGTTGGCAACCCTGCATACAGCAGGGAACTTCTGGCTGCCTAGGTTGGCCAGCCTGTTTCTCAACCAGGAAACAACAGTAAAGATGGCGTCATAGCATTGTTAGGTAGGCAGTTTTCTTGTGTCGCGTGTTTTTCGCTTTTATCGTGGATAAAGTGCAATATTGTGCTATTTTTGTCATTTTATTCGCAATTTATGTTGTTGCCACAATATCTACAGTTAAAAAAACGCATATAAATAAAGAACTTGAAGGTTTAAAAACAAAAATAGTACCGCATCACTTGACAGCTACCAGGAAACTGAGTTTAGCATTGAACCAGCATAAAAAGAGCATGTGTGGGTGATTAATAGCAGCGGTGTATGACTGAAAGCAGATGCTCAATACTGCATGACCTTGACCTGGCGGCTTCACGGGTAAGCCGCAACCCGATTAAGGCCGCCCCTCATCCCCTGTTAAATGAGAGTTAACTGTATTAACTTTAATTTTATTCACAGAATAAACAAAAAACTGAATTTGTTTATTCTTATGTTATCGTTTTATATGAACGCTTGGTTTGGTCACCTCTATCTATTCCTCAGGTCGTCAAAGATGGACACTTCTGCACGTGTTTGGAAACCTTCGTCTGTAGTGTCCATCCCCTGTGCCAGTTGTGTTTATAAAGTATTCCGTACCATGTGAGGGCATCCCTGAAGCCAATTTCATGGGCAGGCAGGGGAGGGTGGATGTTCCAACTGCAGGTTTGCTTTGTGGATCTTCCAACTCCTCGTTCAACGTCAAGCTGCACTGGTGACAATGCCATTCGTTAGTATATATTTGACGTACCACTAGTTTGTGTACATTCTCTTGCACTGAAGCACTCATTAAGCATTCCTCAAGCCTTGTACACAGTGTGATGTTGTGATGCCAACTGTCAACGCGATGTCCCTACAATTTCCAGCTGGTCTGGCTGGGAGTTCTATTCAAATGAAATGAGAGCAAATCCTTTGACAACATAAAAACACAACATTAATCCTTAACAAGTGTTTTCTGTTAAATGGTGTTGCCAAACTATCATCGTTCTAAAAGGAAAAATTCTGTAGTTTTCACCAATGTATTTCCAGCAGTGTCAACAGAGTCCAGAAATGAGGTGAGAGTTACAAATGGTGCCTCTGTAGACAGTTCGGTGAAGGTGGTCCACTAACACACATTCGCACTCACCTGCTCTCCTGTGGCTGCAACAAGACAGTGCAGCGTGCCAGTCACCTCGGCCAACACCACCCGGCCGGCAGGCAGCAGTGCAGGGGAAGAAAACACAGGGCTGGCAAGCCGGTGCTCCCAGCAGCGATGGCCGTCCTCCTGTGCAAGCGCAGCACACGAGCCATCCAGTGCAGCGACCACTACCAGGCCACTGCGTGGCTCGATGAGCGGCGAGGCAAACACTGCCCCGCCAAGCCGTGACCGCCAACACTCTCCTCCGTCCTGCGGGCATCACACCCTGTCTGTTAGCCACGCAATATACTATCACACACCACACCCTGTCTGATAGCCACTCACTATACTACCACACACCACANGTCTGTTAGCCACGCAATATACTATCACACACCACACCCTGTCTGATAGCCACTCACTATACTACCACACACCACATCCTGCCTGTTGGCCACTCACTATACTACCACACTACATCCTGCCTGATAGCCACTCACTATACTACCACACACCACACCCTGCCTGTTGGCCACTCACTATACTACCACACTACATCCTGCCTGATAGCCACTCACTATACTACCACACACCACACCCTGCCTGTTGGCCACTCACTATACTACCACACCACACCTTACCCTGCATGATAGCCACTCAAAATACCACCATACACAACACCCTGCCTGATAGCCTTGCAATATACTACCACTCTCCACACCCTGCCTGATAGCCACTCACTATACTACCACACACCATGATGAAATAATTAAATTCTACTAAGCTGGTACTGTAGTTCATATTGAAGCAGATGCAAGTAATCCGGCTATTAACAAAATTAAGAAAATGCACATACAGTACTTCTTTTGGATTCAATACAACAAATAAAGGAACTCTTGGAAGGTAGAGATAGCATGGCGTAAAGTGTATAAAGCGAGCAGTACGGCTGGTATACCTTTATGCGAAGGCAGTAGACGTGACAGTCGTAGGAGCCCACGACGATGGCGGAGCCCGCTCTGCACAGCGAGGGAGAGCTCTTCACCATCTGGCCGGTGCGGAACACCCAGCACTGCGCACCTGAGCCTAGTTGCATGCAGTACACGCCACCGTCGTAGCATCCTGTAGGACAAACACCCGCACTCGAGTGCACCTCAGACAGCCGTAACTTTGCCCCAAAAATAACTTCCACTTAACAAAGCACTGTACCTTATACGCTGACAGAAGAAAAAAAAAGCAAAATGTGACTAGATATCAGAATGGATGGAAAGCGAACAAATCAGCTTAGAAGATGATACAAAGTTATAAAATTATAATAATTTAAATGCCATACATGATGATGCAGTTAACTGTTGTAAACCTGATTGGTGGTAAGAGTGGATGTTCAAGAGGTGACGAGGCACGTAGGGAACAGATGGCTTTAACCTAGTACAAGGAAACCAAAGTGTTTATACAAATCCTATCCCTTGATAGGTCCCCTTCACAACCTTGTGGCTAGGTTAACTTATGACAGTATGTAAGTTCTGTAAATGTACTGGCTTGATGAATTTTTAATCAATGTCAAAAAATGCTAAAATAAAAATATCAAGGAATTACTGATATAAAAATGTAATTGTGTTGGCAATGCTAATTGTTTCATGTCAGGGATGGAAATTAGTTAAAAGGTTACAAATATGTACTAACATTATTAATATAAAAATATAAATATTGACAGTATATTGAACAATTACTGACAAAGATTGCTAAAAATAAAATGTAGAACTTTGTTTTTCCCCATCCTTTATCCAGCTTCAACCATTCCCAAAGTCAGCCATCTCTCACCTTTTATTCTGACTAAATATTAATTATAATCATTTCCGTAACAATGATAATCCACTACACACTAATATTACGCCAATGAAAAAAAAAAAAAAAACAAATCAAAACAAAATATGCATTGTACACAATAGATCACAGTACTATAAAAGAAACACTATACTAAGACTGGAAGAGTGNGCAAGTTACATATTTACAAGGTACAACATTTTTTATTACTATAAAAAATAATACAGTGTGAATCCAATCTTATGAGTACCTGATATAATGAGGGCAGTGATTTTATGAGGCCATTCTTAGGAAGCATCAAAAAATAGCAAAATTAATAAACAAATTAAAAAATCCCTTTAAAAAAATGTAACAATTTGGAACTAAAACTTATTTAAAATATGTTTGCTAGTCCACAGCAATAAAAGTCCTGTCCTGTCATGTCCTGTCATGTCACTTCATGTCATGCCCTGCCCTGCCCTAGACACGTGACATCATGAAGGAAGCCTATGCTTGTTCCACACCCACCGCTCTCCCACATTTCTCTCCATCTAGTTACCTCTCTTGACAACAGTAACAGTCCACCATCGTGCACATAGCAACAAGGCCGGCCAAGAACAGCGCTAGGTACACACCCCACCATACTAGTCTCATCATTACTTTGCTATGTTATTGTGGGCGTGCATGATGTTTGCTTTTCAGATAAGTTTTGTAATAGTGCTGTTGTAAGTTTCATTTAGCTTCTCTTTTTGGTTTTTGAGATCAGACTGCGCTTGCAATTGACTGAATTGATTGCTGGCAACCTACTTACGCCATATTTAACTATGATATTATTTACATTTTGGATTTCTATCTTGGGTTTTTGAGATCAGACTGCGCTTGCAATTGACTGAATTGATTGCTGGCAACCTACTTACGCCATATTTAACTATGATATTATTTACATTTTGGATTTCTATCTTGGGTTTTTGAGATCAGACTGCGCTTGCAATTGACTGAATTGATTGCTGGCAACCTACTTACGCCATATTTAACTATGATATTATTTACATTTTGGATTTCTATCTTGGGTTTTTGAGATCAGACTGCGCTTGCAATTGACTGAATTGATTGCTGGCAACCTACTTACGCCATATTTAACTATGATATTATTTACATTTTGGATTTCTATCTTGGGTTTTTGAGATCAGACTGCGCTTGCAATTGACTGAATTGATTGCTGGCAACCTACTTACGCCATATTTAACTATGATATTATTTACATTTTGGATTTCTATCTTGGGGTTTTGACTACTCACTGTAGTACTGTAAGTTACCACATAGACTTATCTGCACAAAACAAAAGGTTTTTAATTACATTTTTGATGAAAAGAATATTGATTGCACACATTCTGTATGCCTGGAAAATATTCTTAAACATATTAAAAAAAAAAAAAATTTGAATTTTTTTGTAAACTTAAAGAAAATTATTTAAAATATTTTTAAATCACTTAAACCAAATTTATATAACCGTAAACACATTTTCACTAAAAAAAAGTGCCTAGTTAGAAGGTTTGCAGTTTTTTGCAATCAAATTGTTAGGGTAACTGCTGCATTATACAAACAATATTTTTAATTTACTTTTTTGCAAAATTGTTCTTATTTACGAGTGATGAGTTGACATGAAACATGTAACAAAATTGAAATGGAGTGGAAGGAAAATGGAACACTTTACTAACAATTTTCCACCCCTGCATAATAAAAACTCCATGCAGTTCACATATAAATATGAGCAACTGTTGTATAATTTTTTATGCATCCTATGAAAGAGCTTTGATTTTCATGTGTGCTAAGTGATAACATTTTAATTTTTGTATGTTTTCATCTGTAATGCTATGTTCCTGCAATCAGGCCTTGCTAGCCTGATCGCATTCTCAAACATATCGCCGGTAATTGGGACACGAGCTGTGTGCGCCTAAACCACAACACAAGGAATCTCGTCCAACGGTTGAAAGGCGTGGCCATTTGTAAGTCAAAATATGTCCAATATGAAGGCAGGAAGCGCGGCGGACGACGTCTTTGTCGCAGAGACACTGTAAGATGAAGACGTCAGGAGATGGGGTGTGGCGATCGCCATAGTACGTCTATAGACATCAGCCTTCGGAGCCATGATTAAGGTGAAGTTCCATATCAATAACTTCAATATTTAATAATGTGCCATGGCTTATTAATGTATGAGAAAAGTAATTATAATAACATCTTAACATTTAATATATCTCCAAGCTCCCCTAATTAAACTAACATGTATTGTAACGAGTTGTGACTGTTATTTAGATAATACAAAGATAGGAAAACCTACTTAATCCATTCTATTTCTGAGTACGCATCCCCTATGAACTCTCAATGAATGTGGTCTTGAAATGCAGATAAATCAAAAATGGGACCACATGTTTCACGGATGTGAACTTTCCATCCATCTGGGTTCAATACATAGAGGTTCCAGTGCAATATGTTTTCTAAATTAAACTTCTATTTTATTCAAGAGCCAGACATTTTCTAAATCAAATGAAACCCCAAAGGTGTATACAGCTTCCATTAAAACAAACACAAGTTACTGATATAAATGATTGCCTACTTTCCTCTACATGGGTGCAATTCATTTTTAAATAATTCCTTAAAAGCCGAGTTGGTAGGTAGGACTTGTCTCGTTGAAAGCAATAACATTAGAGATGAATATGCAACAGTAGTGCGACAATTATTAATACACGTGTGCCTTAATGGAACTCGACCCCAGAAAATATCTTACCATAAGCTAGCGTGCAATCAACTGCATTACGGAAGTCTGATTCGAGCATTAACTTCAAACTTAATGAGTCTAATGTTTCAAATGATAGAATTTGCAAACCTAAAATATTTACAGGGCCGTCATTTGGAAAATAAGTTAGGGAGACTCTTAAAACATGTAAGTTTTTCATGGCCTACCATAGCGCTACTTGTGCCGTTTAAAAATATGTCACGACTATTTTACTGTTGAGTCACTGCTAGTGAACTATTTTTAAACAGTTTTGAAACCTAATTTTCAGTATATTTTAATTCAGTAAAAACAAATGCGAGTAATCTACAATTGTCTTAGTACCTTTAGTATTTAATTAATGAGATTATTAATGATTTTATTATCTGTTTGAGCATCAACAATTTATTTAATAATATCTATTTGTCCAATGTTATAATATAACTTCATGATAAATATTTTATTTATTTATTTATCAAAGCATATGTAATGTGTTATTTATGTATTTCAGTTTGTTTAATCATTATTTATCAATATTTTATCATTTACGTATTTTTCTCATAACTTGGATTTCAATTCATTTTTGATCTGTACTTTGAAAGCTATGTTTTTAATCCTGTCTCGCCTGCAGATCTGTGTTTCATGAGAGATTGTTTCTCTATCAACTGGATGTGCAATGATGTGCTGCGAATTCTTTCAGTCGCCGTATGAGGCTACCCCTTCCACTCACTTCCCTGCAGGTGCAGTTCTTGCGAAGTTTCTTTGCATATCCCTGCCGCTTGGCACGTGATTTTACATTTAAAAAATGGGCCTCTCTTCACGTGATATTTGCCCCCACCTCCGTGCGCTTGAGCGCAATTGCGGACGGCCCAAGACATCCATCGGCGACTGTGCAACCTTCCGATTGTCTTTTGTTTGGTACTTCCGCGTCTTTCACGTAGCATTTTTCAAACACTTTTGTCTTTGGTGTGCTGCCATCATGACGTGCGAGCGTTGTGTGGTGGCCATGATGGCGATGTTTGGCACTTAAGTGCCCTCAATGTTTTGTTCTCGCAACCCATCGCGTAGTATGTAGTTGCCACTGGACGTAGTTTTGTTGATACTGTTACATTATTTTATTTATTTTTCTGTTTAAGATGTAATTGTTCAGTTGGATATTTTCTGTTTCCCGTCTCTGGTGAGTACCGTTTCAAGTTTATAGTTTGTTTCTTCTCGTGCACCAATCATCTTTCGCTCACTAATTAATTTTGTTGGTAAATTATTTTTGTTTTAGTGAGGGTGCACATGTCTGCCAAACGTTTCTGCACTTGTTGGGCTAGATCTTTTACTGCACATGTCAGCCTAACCTCTTCTGCATGTTATGCGCTGAAGCTCTCCATTTTCTAAGTAGTTTCTCTGTGCACTGCCAGTCCCCTCCTTGCTGGGGGAACAAGTCAAGATTGGTTTGTTAATCCCTTCTTGCCCGTTCCTGTGCACTCAATACGATGCCTGCAATCAGCTAAGTCACAACGGACGCCTTGATACTTCTTTACCAAATATCGGTATTTATTTTTTATTAAAAGAAACTTTTACTGTGAATTTGGAAATCATGATTTAAATTGTGTTATGTTTGATTCGTGAGGATTATATGAAACTTAAACACGTAACTTTGTGATGTAACTTGAAGAGATCACATCCTTTGTTTTAATACTAATTTGTAGATGTTAGGGATGCATCCCAGGAGTCTTTGACAATTTAACTAAACATTTTTTGAGGTTTCATGGTTAACTTAAATAATTTTATTTCTGGATATTATTTGTTTTATATCCAGTTTGTCAACAATTTTTAAGAATATTTGTGTCATATCAATTATTGCGATTATTTAATAATATTGTTGTCTTTGCAACGTTTCTTTCCTATTGTGATGAAAGTGTTCACTTGGTTCTAATTTTCAAAAACATAAGTAATTAATAAATTTACAGGAAATGAGTAACACATAACCACAATACCGTGTTTTATTTATTAATAAATTAGTTTCCCTCTGGGCTTATGTATTTTTTCGATGATACAAGAATGTCTTGTATAATATATTTGTTTCTTTCTTTTGTGCCATGTACGATCATCCAGCATTCATTTCTATTTGTTGTTCTTGTTGCAGAGTCCTTTGGTAAGTTTCTTCGTTATTATTTTTATGCCACGTTTTATTGCATTGATAGTGGCTTTCTTTGTATTATGTTGTTTGTGCCTAGAACTGACTGCATCTTTCTTTTGATGAAGTGGATATTTTATTTGTTTATGGTCTTACATGGGCACACTGTGTGAAGAATGTGGTGAAAGTCGGTTGATTAGTCCCTCAGATATGGTATGAAACCTCCATATTTTTTCACGTGGATGACAAAAAAGTTACGTATTAGCACATTTGATGATTTTATACTGCCAGTATACAAAGATAACTTAAAATAGATTATATAGTTTCGCATATATAGCCGACTAAGCAAAGTGTTATTATAGCTGCCATTCTGAAAATAACTGTCTGTCACACTTTAAAAATACGTATAGTTATATAACCTACCACAGTACAACTTGTTCACCGAATTTGGTAAGAATGCATTGATTGTTTCCTGAGGTATGACATAAAAACTTAATTTTTATTGTGGGTCTAACTTACAAAATGGCAAAGAAATGGGGCTCTGTATAGACAAATTTGATGGTTGTAATTGGTACGGCCAGCATACAAAGTTAAGTTGAAATTTGTTTCGTTAATGAAAGATACTGAGCTAAAATATTTATATAGCCAACATTTTGAAAATAAGTGCCTAACATACTAAAAACATGCCTTTTTACATAATCTGCTGGACAACCACTTGTTTGTCAAATTCAATAGGAATTGGTCATTTGTTTCCCACGATATGACACAAAAAATTAATTTTTTATGTGGCATATCTTGCAAAATGGCGGACGAAAGATGCTCTTTGTAGACGTCTGTTGTAATATATACTGCTAGTATCCAAAGTTGAGTTGGAATTGATTACAAGGTTATGATGATATAGCATTCTAAGCTAAAATTCCTATGTGGCCGCACTTGGTAAATAAGTGTCTGACATATTTAAAACACGCCATTTTACATCATCTGCTGCAGTACTACTTGTTTGTCAAATTTCGTAGGAATCGGTTCATTGTTTGCTGAGGTATGACATTAAAATTTTATTTATTCATGTGGCGCTATCTTACAAAATGGCTATGTGTGAGAATATATGATGCTTGTAATTGATGCTTTCAGTATAAACAATTTGGTCGAAATTCGTTACATGGTATAGTAGATATACCAAATAAACCTAAAATATTTGTATGACCACCATTTAAAAATAAATACCTAATCAAGTTCAGTGAGTGAAGAAATTTGGGCGCCTCTTAACATCGAGGTCTCAAGAGCTGATGAGGGTGAAGTGAGGTGAGTATGGAGCAGCGCTGGAATGAAAGGGTGGGGGAAATGGGAGATCCTCGAGAAAACCCGCCTAAGGCATTGTCCTGCACGATTCCCACTTGCAAAAATCCAGAGTGATCCGGCAGGGGATTAAACCTGGTTCGCCTCAGTAGGAGGCAAGCAGTCTAACCGCTCAGCCACCACGGCCCTCTATCAAGTTTAGTCATTGACGTTTGCTTGGCCTGTCATGGTGTCACGTACATGCCAAATTGCTTTGATAGTTTTTAAGATAGAATGTAAAATCAATATTTTTTCGTTTGGTGCTATCTTCCAAAATGGCAGACTAACAACAATATCCATTTCAAAATTTAATGTTTACACAATGTTCTGCCAGCACACAAAATTTTGTTTATATCAGTTGAATGGTTCCTGAGATATGGCATATCACTAAATATTAAAATGGCTGACATTTTGAAAGTAAGTGTCCGGCATGGTCAAAGACTATACAAGTCAGGTTTACTTACTAAGTACTATATATGTACCATGCTTGGTGAGATTTGGTTGACACATACAAAACTTGAAAGATACACGCACACTGCCACACGTGCAGGAAAGTGATCTCATTTGCCTTTCTTTCCTTTGGAAAGTAAGCTAAAACAATTGAGTGCCACTTAACTTTTAGTAAATCGTTAATTGCTTCTTGCAGAAAAACTAAAGGTTTTTATTAAAATAAAGAGATTCATGCAGAAGTCTTTAAAGACAGAAATGTGCGACTAGTTGATGCCAAAAAAGAAGTTTAAACAGAGAGGCACATATCTGTAACAGTAAACCACCACCGTGCGGGGCAATATTGCTAGGCTTTCTGTCACACCGACTTTCAATTTGATNGGGGTTTGCAAGCACTGTAGACTGTCTTTTTTGATCCATAAATTGTACACACACAGACATGAAACATCGCAACTATCGTATACGAATGTGTTAATGAAAACCACAAACCAGAAATTCGTAAATGTACATAAAATTATAATCAAATATACACAGCATACTCTGTGTAATGTAATATAGTGAGAACACTTTATAGTGTCATTTACAAAGGGTTTTGTTTAAATGTGCTAAATTCTATAGAGAACACCCTTTATTTCTACTATGCACGCAGACTCTGTATAAACGTGCTTGCTCCCTTCCACACACATCTGCGACAGTTTCAAGGTATCAATTAATTTTCTTTGATCATCCATCCAAACATATTCTGTTAATAAATTTTTATGTTTTTTAATTCCATGGCCAGATTTTGGTGTTTTTGGTGATAATGTTTTCTCTGCTGTATTTGGTTTCAGATCTTGAATATAATCATTTTATACATTTTTGTATAATTATCATAGTCTTTATCATTAGTACATTCATTTTCAAGATCTTTTTGTCTATTTTTTGTTAACAAATTAGAAAATACGTCTGATATTTCATATTCTTTATCTTTGATGAATAACACATTTTCAATAACTACTTTCGTATTACAGATAAAAAAATTCTGTCCAATACCTCTTAAAATATACCTATCAATGATGACATTAATTTTTTCTGAAATTTATTTACCTATATTAATAGTGTTTCTTGATGGTTTGATTTTCAATTGTTCATCAAAATTTTCTAATTTGCTGTCAAATTATTATTTTCTCAGCTGCTTCAATTTTTTTAATATTTTGTAATTCATGAATTAAAGGAAGTTCTTTGTCTTTACTTCTTTCAAAATCAAATTCATGGTTTTTTTTTTTTAATAATTTTTAAATTTTTCCATAAGTAATTCAATTCTTAGATATTTGTTTTTCTGGAACTTTCATTATTCTTTATTTGTATAAATATTTTTTACTACATAAATGGATTATAGAGCTATTGAGAGCGCTGATCCACAGATCAAACTGGAAGTATTTAATAATTTATAAAAAATACAACTGAATTTTATATTGATATTGGTGACGGATTTTCTTTTTCTAGTAATGCTTTAATTTATGAACCTTGATAAAAGAGCTGGTGGTAATTATGACAGACTTGATAATGTTGATGTAACTTCTAATTTTTCCATTTCAATTTTCTGGAGTAGAAATATCAAAACATGGACAAATAATTGAAGCTATTGATAATCCTGGTGTTACGTCTACTTTGACACATGCTTTGATTAGCTCGCCAGTAGATAAATTTTATTTAGAAATAAGTGGAGTTGATAATAAATATCTAGTAAAATTTATTAATTCATTCAGATTGACTAAATGAAATTATTTATCCATTGAGATATCTCTTTGGTTAAAAGATAATAATAAAACATATTTTAAAGATATATATAATTTTCAACATGATAAAAATTTTTTTTATGAAAATTTTAATAATATATATATATTTAACAATTTTTATCAAAAAGCCTCTTTAATTTTGAATATTTCAGTATCTTTGAAATTTTTTCTATCCGGCATGACAGAATCAAAGTCAGACTATTTCTTTGTAAAGCTTGTCAATGGAAATTCTACAACTATCTCTCTCGCACACATCTGGAAATACTCCCTGGAACTTTATGTTATCTAGAATAATACCACAACAAGCTCCTAATGTAGAAAAATACCCACTAGGCTTCTCCTTATCAGTTGTTATTTCCTTCAACAATTGTGTGAGCACCGTCTTCTCACTAACAATGAAATATCCAGAATTTCACAAAATACCCTAATTCATCTTGGGCTGTTCCCTCTTTCGAAACCCACAGCACAGATAGCTGAGAACTGAACCACACCTATAACCAGAGTCAGTATTCATGTTGGCACTTCTGCTTGACAAAAAAAGGAAGGTACTGTCAGTGAAAACATGAAGGCTGTGTGGAGTGATGCGAGATGAAAATGAACTGGAGTATTTTGCAAATTTTTTATATTTCGAAATTTAAATTGTTTAACATAAGAAATAGGGATGGGTCGAATAACAAAAAATATCGGTTCCGGTTCCGATTCTACAATTTAAATATCGGTACCAGAGTATTCGGTTCCATTTTGAATACTTCTTGCATTTTGCTTACAACTTCATTCAACCAATGCAGGTAAAATTCATTAAATGTTTTATTTATCCTACCAAAGAATAGAACAATAACAAAGTGAGAAATAAGATTTAATGTATACAGATAAATTTGTATTAAATTTATTTAAGGTTAGTAAATACGTAACAATTATTATTATTTTTTTTTTTACATTAATAGGTGGTGATTGTGGTATGTTAGGAAAATACTTTAACCAAATCACTCGCAGTGTTAAAAGCCGTGACTTTAACCTATGGGCATTAAAAGAATGTCAACAACTCCAGTGGGCGATCTGCTTCCTTTTTTTTTTTGCTTCTTTTATGCAGTGACCTGCTGGTTTTTTTTGCTGTGTTGGAATGCCACACCTCTAAGAAAACGTCACTTCTTTCCTTCTCCAGCCCCCTTGACTCTGCCTTACTTGGAAACAAAGAAGGCGTGGAGAAATGTATCTTAAGGCTAGCAGTGTTGCTTACAGGGGCGGGCTGAGTGATAAAGACAGAAGGGAGAGGACAGTTTATGACTACCACTCCTTAATTTTTTTTTCATGTATGGCTTGTAACCCAGAATTTATATTTTTGGGAAAAAATAGAGTGCTATACAGGAGGTAGTTATTTTTGTAAGGACAGAGTTTTGCAGTAAATTTATTGCTTTTTAGAAACGAGAACCGAGTAATTGTTGTTAACATAAAACCGGTTCAGAGTCAAACCTCAAGAACCGGTATAAATTGGAACCCAAGAACCGAACCGACCCATCCCTGATTAGAAACATTTAAATTTTTACGTAAAAAATTTATTTGTAGTATTATTAGGTCCAGCGTCGAGCACTTTTCATACAATTAAAACAGTTTATCCATTAATTTAAACTTAATATATTTTTTAAAAAATTTGAAATTTAATTTGACAATTCAAAATAAAAAACAATATTCAGGGTCATATAAGTTGCTAAATTTAAAAGTGTTAGCTTTGGTTTGCAAATTAATTATTTTAATTTAATTTATAACTATATTTACTTTATAATTATTAAAAGGGTTACCCTATGACCTTTAAGTTTAATTTTTAAATTAATATTATAAATATATTTTTTTATTCACTAATAAAATACTTTTAAAATTTAATTTTTTTTGTAATATAATTTTAAATAATTTATTACAACTAATAGTATTTTTGATTTCAATTGATATATGAATGTTTTAATTATATGGAAAGTGGTTAATGCTACTACTCGCCTCTTAGACTGATTTGTGGCCCAGTTTGTATTTACATTTATGGTGAATCTTTTACTGTAATATGGCTATCTTTTAAATACCTGCATTTCATTAATAAACAACATGTTATTTTCTGTTGTAAACAGTAAAACACTGTCTCTGAATGGCCTGTTGATAAAGCTCAAATTTATCAAGCCAAACTCGAACTGAAGGCAATTAATCAGCTCAAGCTTGATTTTCAAGTGCTCGCAGGCATCAAACTCACACCAAGTTGTTTTGAGTTATAATATATGCCTTGACTCAAAATTTTTAACAGTTTGCACATCCCTAATATTTTGCTGTTTTGGTGACAATTTCGGTATTACATGAAAACATATTTAAGGTATGCTGCAAAACCTACACTACCAAAGAGTTTATAATTAATATTGATAATGCCAGAATGAATATGTTTAAGAAAGTTGAGATTGTAATGCAAATTATATCACAAACCAACAAATGAGAAATGCTGTCCTAGACGGTTGGCTGTCAACTTGGGACACATTCAGTGATAACCAGAAACCTGATAATTACATTACCACTACATAGAATAACATATTTTCATAAATAACCGAGCTTACCGTACCCACTAGACCGTACGATCCACACGGAGATAAGCACACAGATGACTCTATCCTGTCCGGCAAGTCGACCTGCCAGACGGCGCACCCCGTCTCTCCATCGAGTGCAGCCAGCCTGTGGGAGTGGGAGCCGACCACGACCAGCACTCTGCCGCTGCGACACTGCAACACTCGAGTACACCGTCTGCTGGACGACATAGGCATTCAAGCAATGGAGAAGGAAGGCGCGCTGCTCACCTGGAGTAGTACGCAGCCACAGGAGAGGCATCCACACACTTGCCCAGGTGGCACTTCCAGTGCACGTGCAGAGTGGCGTGGTCACCGGGCACACCGGGCTGTCCTGGCTCAGAGTCCACCTCGCAGTACGTCATCGTCCTGCCACGACAACTGGACACCCACAACCTCTCACTCGAGTCATCACTGTGCTCGCAACTAGTCTTCCAACCGAGCGACTTCTGCAGCTCTGTCCTCAGCGTGTGTGAACCGTCGCCATCTGCATTTGCACGATGAGCGTCTCCGGCTACACAGGATGCTTCTGTCTGCAGGGCAGTCGCTGCTAGCTGATCCTCGCTGCTCTGGGACCGCCCCTCCCTGGCCAGGTAGTTCCTACACTCCAGGAAGGTGGCTCCTTCCAGCAACGTGGTCACCAGCCGGGGTGGGGCCGGCCGCCCGCACAGTTTCTCCAGCTCCGCGCATACCTGGAGGGCGAGGAAGGAGTTGCCTCCGCTGCGGGTGAAGCTGTCCGTGGCACGTGGTTCCTCCGGGCCCAGGTACTTGCGCCACAAAGCTGCGAAAGTCTCCTGCACGTCATGCCTGCGCTTCTTGTGGCCATTCGACCAACTGTTTTCCTGCAGCAAGCGCTT
Source organism: Clitarchus hookeri (assembly GCA_002778355.1). NCBI lineage: Eukaryota > Metazoa > Arthropoda > Insecta > Phasmatodea > Phasmatidae > Clitarchus > Clitarchus hookeri. The sequence goes on along the minus strand of NQII01005257.1, from coordinate 62,962 downwards.
CAAGGCTGTCTCATCCATCTTGCCTGTTGGCAGGAGCCAGCATCAAGTCACACACATGTACTACAATACACAAATCACTAATCTCACTACAAAGCATGTGACAATACACACTTATTAACTAACTTAAAAATACTTTAAACTAAGATTCTTTAAACAGCAACCTCCTCGAAGCAGCCAACTAAGCCCGTCTAGTTCACGAACTGGACAGTACGAAAGCAGACTTACCATGGGCGGTGAGTGGCCAGGAGCGTAACACCTCAATAACATCCGGCAGGGCCGTGGGGGGCAAGTGTCGTACCAGGTGCCAGCGTGCCTCGCACGGCCGCCGATCCTCGCCCAGCAGGAACAGTCCCAGCGTGCTGGACTGGTCATCCCACACGCAGCGGCACTCGGCATCCGGCTGCCACGTGCGTATCTCTCGCTCCACTGCCGCAACGTCCACACGGTACCCCCAGCGCTTGATGATGCGGTCCTTGCGCCCTACGTAATGGAAGCTGCCACTCTCTGCATCAACCTTCAACACATGCCACAAACACTACCAAAAACTCTTCCTTCCCATACTATTGCAGGATATTTCTACACACACAACTGGCATTACGCAACATACTTTATGTACTTCCGAAATAAAGATCTCAGTTCTAGCTTTGCAATAACGTTACCATGTTATATTACACAATCATCACCATCACATAATAGTTGCCCCATAATATTACAATGCTGAAAAGAGTAAAAAAAATTGATTGTCCAAAAGTTGTGGTCCTTGGTTAAACACCCCCTGCTGTGCAGACCCCCTCCATAACAAGTATGGAGGGAGGGTGATTCCATTAGCTACCCCTTCCACAAAGTGGGAGGGGACAAGTCGAATTAGTTCATGCAGTGAAGAGTTAAGATGACCCAAGTGTTTCTCCCCATCTCGAAAAGACATTTACCTTCATTTTAGTAAGGAAATACGCACTATGATGGTGCATGAAAGTTATCTGCCTCCCACAGGCCAGCCAAGAGAGGGAGGACGCCGCAGTAGTGGCCAGGCAACCACTTCCCCTCTTGCCAGGAATGTGAGGGGAGGAAGGAGAGCACGAAGGATGCCGAGCATATTCCAATTATTGGAAATTTGCATAAACAAACAATTTGAAAATCTGTTTACAAGTGCTGTTATTTTTTTGTTTGTATTTAACAATGTATTCACATAACTATCAAATCCCTAATTTTCAAAGAAAATTTTTGCATAAAGTGTGCGACAATTACGTTAGAAAATATGGTAATACTTCAAAATGTCCTACATGTGAAAATAACCCATATAGCCATAGCCTGGTTTCACAAATGTTTACAAGCATGTTGCTGTAAAATTATGGTTTACTATGGTTCACTTCCTGCACGAATACCATTTCTGTAAATTTCACATGTAAGCAAATTGCTTGTCTACATTAAACAAATCTGAAAGCTATGTATTTTATGGAACAGAAATGTTTCTGTATCAGTATCAAAGACTATAATAGCTGTAGGTACGTAGTTTTCTGTAACTTGTCTTTTCAGCACTTTCTGTAAATGTGAAGGTTTGCAGCATTCTGTAAACACCACACTGAGCCCCACATTTCATTTACTTTCCTCCAAACAGCCTCGGCTCACAATCACAGACTCCCAGAGTAGCACGGATAGCTTATTACAGACTACGTCGGACTAGCTATTACTGCTCGTTGCCGACGATCGTCTGCCTTTGCCAGGAGGCAGAGCTCCCGCCCGACCGCTGCAAGCTCTCAAGCAGGCAGCCTCAGACACGATCCTTGTACGTGATGCAGCCCAATACCAGACACTGTCTACACTTTAGTGTTGGAAATGATGATATGCACACTGGTGGTACGTAGAACATGGCCTACAATTCAAACTGAAGCCATTCAAACAGCTTAAATATTCAAACTACATCACTGCAGTCATTTTAACAGAAACTAACAGATTGGAACGTACATCCTGTAAAAGTGTAATTGTGATTACTCCTCAACAAATATTAAGTGAACGAAACACTAGTACATAATCTTCATCAATTATGTTAACATCTCAAAAAGTCAAAGTTCATGACAAAAAGAAAGGTCGTGTAATAGTTTTATATGGTTTCATTATGCATATTTAGTACTGAGCTATGTTTTTAAAATCTGAATACCAGGTAACAGTATTCATACAAAGTTGCAATGCTAGAAGTAAAATGTAACTAACTGATTCAAGTCTGTATTACTCGCATCCACGTGTGCACATTTCTTAACAAACACGCTTGCTTTAATTAATTGTATTTTTTTATTCTCAGTAATGTGAATATTTTATTAAATAGCATTATATAACATTTAGTCTTAAAATCAGAACCTAGGTACTTGGGCCCCATTCACACACATATGCTTGAAATAAAAAAGTTTTTTGTTCATATTAGTTGTTAACACAACTTTCTGACCAAAGTGAACTTCACTTTACTACCAACTCACTGTTTACAGTATTCGTTCAGACATACTCGAGGGTGTGTTTGATATATTCATGCAACGTCCCACCATGTCTATGAAACTGTATTGTAACACAAACACAGTGGAGCACGATTATGGAACTAAAACGCTATCATCTCATCTAACTACAATCATTAAGTAACCTGACTGGGATAGTGTGCAATATAATTTATGTTCCTGCTGTGAGTGCTGGTTTCACATTACAACTAAACTGCTATTTATTTAACATGTTTAATTACAAAACTTCTGTGGGTCCCAAAACACAAATTTCCATATCTTTTAAGAAAAGAAGTTTCCACATAATTTATGATGGCAGAAAGAAAACCATCAAATCATTTAAATACTTTGACTCACTAGGGTCCAACTAATATAGAAAACCCGCGAATGGTGAATGGAAAAAAAATTCAAATGAAGCAGGTTCACCAACACACAGACTCAAACAGAAGACTGCTTCTAAGATGTGTTCTTTTTCAATGCAGAAGTGTGGAAGTATTCCCAGCGAAGTGAGATTGGGTACAGGTAGACACTTTGCCAACCTCCATACCTCTGCACCTGGTGGTGAATCATGCTGGATCATACACAAGTGGACGAGTAGACTAGTGTTTAGGCTTTCCCGTCTGTGTCAGGATCACTACTATTACTCACCGGCCCTCCGACTCCAACACCCGATGGTGAATCGCGGTGGCCTGCTGGGCAGTGACAGTGACTCATAAAATGTACTCAATATGCAATTTCCTTTAATCATTCTATGTTAAACAACATACCAATTGTAGTTTTAAAAATTGACAATAGATGGCGTTCAAATAGTTTCAATTGACTGCATTTGCTTTTGGTTTCCTTTGATTCACTTTTTGTTTCGGTTGTGTTGTTTAGGAGTATTCATATATTGTTCAGTTTATTAGACTGGATTGACCTTTCGTACTGATTTGCACTTGGATTGGATCTGTTGGTTTGGTATTTGTTTTTGTTTACTTTTCCAACTGTTTTTTTGTTGTTTAGTTTTTCGTAGTCTGTTAAATAAATAATGCCTTGCAAACGAAAATCAAGTCTTTCAAGAGCATCGTCTCAAGTACAAGCGAAAAGATTTGCTTGATCGCGAGTCTTCAGAAGACGCAGAACTGAGAAGACAAGAGCAAGCACAGCGACAAGCTGCTTTGAAAGCTGCTGAATCGCCTGCTCAGATTCAGGAAAGACTCGAAGAACAGGCCGCATGCCAGGAACATCTCAGAATATTAGAGACTCCTGCAGATACTCAACTCTGTCGAGATGAACAGGCTGAGCGTCAAGCCCTATTAAGAGCCTCCGAAATGCCTGTTCAGACCAAACTACAACTGGAAGAACAAGCAGAACGAGAGGCTGCTTTAAGGGCATCCGAAACACCTGAACAGTCACAGGTGAGAAGAATCGCAAACGCGGAACTCCAAGCGGAATGTCGACGAGCTTTTTAAAGAAACACTTGGTCTGTATTTAATGATGCAGCATTTCATTATGATCCCTTAATTGATTATAAGAATCACAGGCTTATTGTTATCGGACTCATGGACAAGTCGTGCCGGTTTTGTAGCGCTTTGAAATGAAAAGATGAAACAGCAAGGATGTGCTGTTCCAGAGGGAAAGTTTCCCTTCCTTTACTTGGTGAGCCAGTAGAGCCTCTGAAAACTCTCTTTTTGTATGACGTTGATGAATGACGGTGCTTTTTAAATAGAATCAGAAAGTACAACTCATGTTTCCAAATGACATCTTTTGGAGTTGACAGACAGATATTAATGCCCGGATTTTCGCCAACGTTTACTGTTCAAGGGCAAGTTTATCATAGAATAGGTGCGTTTTTTCCGGCTGTCAATGAAAAGCATAAATTCTTGCAGGTATATTTCATTTGTAACGAAGAAATTGAAACAAACCGCCGCTGCCAATTTATTAAAGGAGTTGAAAGAGACACGGTGTTGAAAATTCAAAGAATGTTCAAGAACACAACAACATCTTGATAAACACATTTAAAACCGCTTTAGAGAGGATTGTAAGGAAGTCATCTATGCTGGTCGGACTCCGCGTGGAGAGCATGAGAGGCGCTACAATGCACCTTTAATTAATGAAATCACTGCAGTGGTGAGCAGCGACCAGTTCTCATCACGAGACATTGTCCTGCGAGCACATGACAATACGTTGACATGGGTAGCCAACACTCATAAGTTTTATGAAGCCCTGCAATATCCATTGAGGGATATCATTTTGAAATTCTACTCATTAATCCTATAACAAAACAGCCTGTTCTGAACAAAAAATTTAGTGTATGGATTTTTATGCGTATCACACGACGTTGCGAGAGAATGATTTCAACCTCTTGGCGTGGTGCAGACAACTTTTTCATCAATTTCTGGTCGATATGTATATCAAAGTAGAAAGCAAACGCCTCCGCTACATCTCTTTAAATAAAAAAAAGCTGCGAGTTGAGAATTACATACATCTGCAAGATGCTATTAATAGGGATGATAATGTAAACCTAGGTGACTTAAGTGAAATGGTAATTCTTCCATCTTAATTCTTCAACAGCTCCCGCTACCTGCACGAATACACCCAGAATGCATTCACCTATGTACGGAGTTACGGTAGACCCGCTCTTTTTGTCACCTTAATTTTCAATCTCTCATGGAAGGAAATTACGGAGGAGTTAATGCCCGGACAAAAAGCTACTGACACGACACAATTTAGTTGTCAGAGTCTTTCATTTAAAAGTACAAAATATAATGAATGTTATTACCAAAGGCAAAATATTCGGAGACGTACAGTGCTACATGTATTCCATTGAGTGGCAAAAACGAGGTTTGCCACATGTGCACATCCTAACATGGCTCAACGAGAAGCTGCGCCCCAACCAAATAGACAACTTAATAAGCACTGAGATTCCGGATCCAGCACAAGATAAAGATTTGTACGACACCATAGTCCGAAACATGATTCACGATCCATGTGGCGAGCATAACCCAGCATCACCTCGCATTAAAGGTGGTAAATGTACAAAAAAATATCCACGAACGGTACTAAAAGAAACAGTGCACAATGACAAAGGCTAGCCGTTATACAGACGCAGAGCACCAGAAGATGGTGGTAGGAAAGAAACTGTCAAGGTTCTCAGCGGAGTATTCGTAACCTTAAACAATAGCTGGGTTGTGCCATTTTCACCCATTATATGTAAACTGTCTAGTACTCACATTAATCTAGAAGCTTGCAGCTCTGTCCGCGCTATTAAATATATATGCAAGTATATAAATAAAGGAAATGAACAGGCGATATTCAATCTCAGAAATGGAAGGTGGGGTGAAGCCCGTTAATGAAGTCGAGACCTTTCAAGCAGGGCGTTATGTCAGTAGCAACGAGGTAGCGTGGCGGCTCCTTGGTTTCCCCTTACACGAGAGACATCCAACTGTTACTCATCTTGCAGTGCACTTGGAAAACGGGGAGCGTGGGTACTTTAATGAGAACAACTTCAATGAAAGGGTCTCATCACCACACAAGACCACACTAACAGCCTTTTTCCAGCTTTGCCAGACCGATTCTTTCGCAAAAACTTTGTTGTATGTCCCCTGTTACTACACTTAGAACACTTCAAGAACATTGTTAATAAAATTAATACTAACATTTTGAAAGAGGTGCAAGGAGAAACAACAGAGTATTTGTCAGTAGACACAGTTATGGACACAGAACAGAGCACTTCATATCCTGTAGAGTTCCTGAATTCTCTAGAGTTATCAGGTGTGCCCTCACATAAGCTCCAACTAAAATTAGGCATTCCGGTCATGCTTATGCAAAATTTACATGCACCGCGATTATGTAACGGGACGAGGCTTCGCATCACACAACTTGGGCGGAACATAATTGGTGCCACTATTCTGACAGGAGTAGGAAGGGGCGAGAACGTATTCATCCCCGGATCCCTATAATCCCCACAGACGTCCCGTTCCAATTCAAAAGGTTGCAATTACCTCTCAAGCTTAGTTTTGCTATTACAATAAACAAAGCGCAAGAGCAAACATTACAGGTAGCGGGGGTGCACTTTGAAAAACCGTGCTTCTCTCATGGCCAGCTCTATGTAGCATGTTCGCGTGTCGCCTATGCCCAAAATCTCCACATTTTAGCGCCAGATGGAAAAACTTACAACATCGTGTACAGTAGCATCCTAAAATAGTGCTCTGTTCTGTGTTTATGATCAGTGTCTGTCTATAAATAAATACAGTTATTTCTCCCTATAAGTTTGTTACTATAACCACACGAGTGAAGCCATGGGTAAAAAAGCTAGTATTTAATATAAACTTAAGTCAAACTAAAATACATTGTCAACTGTATAGATAACTTTTCAAGGGACCAAAATAAAAAACTGATGCATGTTGACAAACAATGCATGCAGACTTGTTCTCCATCCAGATATTAACATCTGGTTTGCTATGTGGGTGGGTGCAAAATGTCACACAAACTAAAAGCATATTCTGAATTTGTTAAACTTAAAGTTGTGTAAAGAAATGAAAGAGAAAGTTACAACAATGTTTTGAGACAGATAATCTACATTATGTTTGTGTTGTCTTCTACTGGTAGGTTACGCTCCTCTTAAGCGGCCACTCCACTGGTGTGTGTTTGTGGGAGCAAGGGGATGTCATGTGCTGATGATGATGATGATGATGAGCATGCAGCTGTTTCCACTCAGAATGCTGGTTGCTGGGTCTTTGATCTCCATGAACATGTGCAAGGAGAGTTGGCTTGACACACACCACACAATGGTTTTCTACAGCCTGCTGTTTAACACACCCCAACTGTGACAGTCAGGTATAACATCTTTCTTATGGAAAGAGGGAGTGGAAAGGTTGTCCCCCTTCTCCAATAATCACCCACCTTCTGTTAATGGGCATTCTTGTTTCTCCCTTGAGGCTCTGACCCTCATCAATGTCAAGCTCACAGCAGGGCGGAGCTTAGGACAAAAACTACAATGTTTGTTTAAAAAAACAGTGGAAGTTGAGCATCTTATCCACTGAGGCTTTACTTTCCAGAAGCTGTGTATTGTTGGTAAAAATGTAAATTTACAATGTTCACAGAGGCAAGACTAATCAATTGTAGCAGTGCATGTTAAAAAAAAAGTATTCCCCTATTTTGAGAGGAGGTAGTTTGCACCATAACAATAAAAAAATGTCTGATGAAACATGGGTCCTAAAACCCATACTGTAACAGCTATGAGCACTTGTTCACAATCACCACTGTGAAGCTGCATATCTCCGTTACATCAGATGGGATTATTAATTTCCATGATAAACCTGTGTGGGCTCAAGAAAATCCTCGCGCAGTTGAAAAAGCAAGCAATCTGCACCGATTTTCAATTAATGTATGGGCAGGAATTATTGGCACTAGACAAATTGGACCTTACTTACTATCAAACAGATTGAATGGTGCGAGGTATCATGGTTTCATGCAAGCAAATTGCCTGTGTTGCTGGAGGATGCACCATACCTTCAAAGACTAGAAATATGGTTCAAGCATGATGGAGCACCGGCTTATTTCCTCCAAAATGTAGAAGAACACCTAACACAAACATTTAATGAGCGATGGATTGGTCGGGAAGGTCCAGTAAGTTGGCCTTCACGTTCTCCTGACCTTAATCCCTGGGATTTCTGGGTGTCGAGATACCTGAAGGCTCTGGTGTATGCAACCCCTATCAATGATGTACAAGCACTACAGGAACGCATCATCAATGCCTGCAAGCACATCCGAGACCAACCACGAGAGTTTCGAAGGGTGCGTTATTCCCTATGATGTAGGACACGAGGATGCATTACATTGAACACCTCCTGTAGCGATGGTGAGCAAGTGTTCATAGATCTTAAGGTATGGGTTTTCGGACCCATGTATATTAGACATTTTTTTATTGTTTTGGTGCATACTTCTCGCAAAATATGAACTACTTTTTTTTAACATCCTGAATATACTGTAGAATGAATGAGAACTATGGCAACAATTTATGTCTGACAAGTAGGTGGAAAATTATCTGCAGTCCCTACATCAGCAGAAGCGCTGATTCGGGTCAACATCTGCAAATTTGGCAGAAGCCGATTCAGATTGGCACAACTTTACTTACACTGTCATCACTGTAAGTACTGTACTCGATTGCATCTGCATGACAGTGTTTCTAACAGTTGTTCATTCCTATGTCATTTAACTTGTAAATTCAAAGGTAGGTTGCCAAGTGACAAACTACATTACCTGCACAATGTCCCCTGTTGCTCGAAATACCGACACTGTGGGAATGTGCACGTCTTCATCATCCACAAAACACGTTCTCTCCAGACTCCCTGGGAAAGAGAAGAGAATTTGCTGCAACAACTGTGCGATGCACTGTACCCATGGTGGACTTTGTATGATGTGCACTTTCTTTCATTTAAAAAAAAGGTTTAGTGCCCTCAAAAGAGCATTACATACAATTAACGTAACCTCTTGAAATAGAACACCTGATAGCCTACATATTAACTGCACATAGCTAGGACACAGACTCCTTGAAAACAGTAATAAGAATTGAAAAAATTGTACTGAGTATATCTGCTAGCATGCCAGGTATACGAAATGCCACTTAGCAGGAAGCAATATTGAAGTGTGAAAAGATCTGGACCCAAGTATTGCACCTCACAAAAAAAACATATAAATTTGGAATTTCATTTAATATTATTTCGTTCCTATTCCTGAGGGAATTCTAATGTACCATGATGCCTCACCTGTGGAAGGGAACTCCAAGTTGGAGGTGTACACAGCTCAACGGAGAAATGGGCATCCTGTCGATAGTGAGAGTTGCAGCAGAAGTGCCCTGGATGCAAGGGCAATGTATTACTCTGTCTGGTCCCTAACCGGGGACGGGACAGGGAACCTGGACGTGATGAACTTCTCGGAGCTGGGCTTAAGAGTGGTTGGCATGGGCCTGTGTAGCAACTTGGCAGAGGCAGCTGGGTGAGTCACCGAGTGCTGGGTCTTAGGCGATGTCGGCAGAAGCGGAAAGACCGGTCAGATAAAGTAAAGGCTCTCTAGGGGAGAGATTACTGTGTTCGCTGCTAGTGCTGGTGGAACAGCCAGGATTCTGGATGATGGCACAACTTCTCTGATGTGCAGCTTTCTCCCTCCCAAGACAAGAGCCTTTTAGCCATCTACTGCCTCCCAGCCCGGTGGCACGGTATATAGGAGACTGTAAGAGAAGTGGGCTATGAATCAAGGGGGCATAACGAGTGAAAGGGGTAGGGGAGGTAATCTGGGCGGTGATCTCCCTTGCTACTTGTGTCGCCTTCCCAGGTTGCCAGATAGGGCGGGATAGCCACCAGCATGCCAAATACTCCCTGAAAGGTAGGGACAGTGTCTAAACACTCCTCTCTGGTGGTGATCGACAAGGCAGGACTTCCAACATACCCAATCACCAGTACAAAGAGGACTGCTCCTGTTCTCACAGCTTGAAGGGTGAATGGGGCATTAGCCTTGTGCATATTCCTGGAAGAGTGATACAAGGTTACGGTAAGAAAAAGGGGAGCACAGCAGCAAAGGGTAGCAGAAACTAGCGAGCTGGAAAAGCAAGACAGACAAAGAAAGAATATGATTGTTTTTATTGAAATCACCAACAAAGACAATCACACCCAGCCTGTGCTCTAACCATAGTCTGAAGGGCCGGACCTAGGTGCCAACAATATTTCCAGTGGATGACACGGCTGCATGTTTGGGGTGAGGGTAACCACAAGATGAATGGTACTCAAACTCAAATGGCAAGAAGTGTAGCACTAAGGCCAAGATACTGTAAACGCTGTGAGGAACCAGTGTGTACTTGGGCAGAGTAACGTCCTTGAAGCTAGTAGAGCTCTGTGATTTCTTCTCTGGTAGAGTGACGTTCTGACTAAGAGCTGAACTAATCAGCCTCAAACTATGGTCCCAGGCAGTATTTATGCTCTGGAAAGCTGGGCGAGTGAGGGGAGTGCAGCCAAGATACGCAGTTGCTATCCCTCTGTGCCTAAAGGCCAGAGGGGAGGTAAGCAGGCACATGCAGAGCACTGGGCAGCGGTGTGCCGTGGGCAGCCAGCTTACAGGCAACAGTAGAGCAGTGAGTTGTTACACTTGCATTGTGGGCACGTATGGTTCTTGCTTGGAAGGAGGAAGCCACGGCCGTGGCGAGGCCAGAGTGGATGTAAGATGTCGCCCCAGGCACGTCAGGCCCATTGGTTCTGTTAGCCAGAGCCACAAATGAAAATATGGATGTCCTCACTAAAAGTGGCTGGACTGGAATGGTGTGCTCTCTCCCCCACGGCAGAAGCCTTCCACTTGCTCAACCCATAAGTCTGGTATAAGGGCAAAGGAAAAAGGTCAAGCATGACCACAAATGAAGCTGAAGTCAACAGATGGGATCTGAAGGATCCTAACCCTATCCTTGGGAACAAATGTGTTGGCTGAAGGTCTAGTTACATACAATCATCCCAAAAATTGATGGAAATCTTAATAAGGGATAGCTGGTTCCAAAATCAATTGAAAGCCTGTGTGCAAAGCTAGTAAAAAAGAAAGAAAGCCAAAATTGTTTAAAAAAATCCTAGCCTTAAGAGGTTGGCTAAATTTACTGTGGTACACTGCCAGGTTAAATCATGACTACAAAGTTAGCTAAGCTATACTTGAATGAACAAATTGGAATAACAATGAATGTCTCGTTGGTTGGCAACCCCTACCCTCATCAAAATAAAGGCTGCTAAAAGTACAAAAATTTGGCTGGTACACTTATAGTTACAAAATAAAAATAATAAAGTAATTATGGTGGAGCCATTTTAGCTTATTCTGGTAAATGTCCTCCGAGTCCTTGGGAATGATTGGTTGATGGCTCGTTACAAACATTGGCTCAGAGGCCTTCAGTTTTTGGGAAAACAAATGACAGTGGCTCAAGAGGTTACTCAAATGGTTTTACGTGGCTCGTAGGCAAAAAAATGTAAATAATGAAAAACAAATGGCACATACAGAATTACTGAACACTTTTCTTTTGCTAGTTTACATCTAATGAACAAACTAAACATTGCAAAAAGGTATTGGTTGCATTTAAGAGTACATACAAGAGCTTTGCAATAATAGTACATTTTTTATTGTGGTGTATGTTATTGTTTGTTGCATGACAAGAGCAAATTTTTACGTTGGCACGAGCACAGTTACACAGTTATAGCCGGCTTTATGTTGCCACTCAACTATACCTTTCCACTCGACTAGCTCAAGATGGAGTAACACGAGACTCTGTAAAATGGACGCCAATTGAACATGAAATAAAGTCAAGTTCCAGAGTATTTGTTCTGTACTTTTATTTAACAGTTAAGCAACACATTTCACATCCGAAGTTCACAGTATGCAGAGTACGAAACGTTCACAGATAATCATACAAGTGCATAACAGTGCCACAGTCGTTTACAAATTATTACGTTTCTTACAAACTGGCCCGAAGAAATAAGCAATGCGGTGACCTCCCACACTGGCGTAGAAATAATCTCCTAAGTTCAAGTTTGCAGATGTGGGGGTTAGCGTCACACCAGACGTGGCCTAGCCGACTGACTTTTGTAGCGACTGGCACACGTGCGCTTGTGCTGCCTATCACCCCCCTCGCCTGAGATAAGGGCCTGGCCACGCATGCTCTCCACACGTTATCGAAACTGTGTTGTAGGAACTAAAACTGCGCCGTCAACATACAGATAAACAAACTTCTCGTACAAAACTTGTTGACGCAGTATGAAAAAAGCTAATCTAATGTTGACGCTTAACAAAAACTCCAATGTTCGAAATGAAACTGCAAACCTCCGCCCGATAAACGTAAAACAGCAAATGTATGCCAGATAAACAAACTATCACGGTAAAACGAACCACAGCGGCTTTTAATTTCAAAACCAGATAAAAATATTACGAAGCTTACCAAAGCAAAAGAAAAATGAAACACGTGTCCGAAAATTAAGAATACTGCGTCATGAAAAAATATTAAGAGAACAAAAAGTTTGTTCATAATGAGCTTGTTTCTCAAATACAGGTGAAGCTAGCCAGGCCAACAGATAACTGTATCGGACATGATTGCAATATTAAGTTGTGTGTGTTAAAGGACTCGTAAGCGAAGCTTAATTAAATATATCTATTGTGGTATTGGCTACACAAAGCAAAATTTCAACAGATCACAACATATTAAAGTAGTTGAATGGCAGATAAGACACAAGGCAAGTAATATACACATCAAGTATTATAATCAGGTTGGCACAGATTCACGTTCCAACATTAGAACTTCAGGCAACTCAGGGAAACAAAGTAATTCATTGCCTGGGTGTACATGCTTAAACTCACGTGGCTCTAACTTGGCTCGTAGGCTGCAAGACATAGTAAGCACGTNGCACAGTGGTTTACAGAACAGCATCATTAAGGTTAGGTTTCGCTTTGGGAAAGATTTCTTCCAAATCTATCCCAAACTGAGGGGGGTAATGTAATGACGCAATATTCTGAATTTTTCGGGATTCAAGTGTAAAATTCTTTAGTGTATGAAGCNAAAATTCTTTCGTGTTTGTGAAGCTTTGGGACAGCTTCGTAATATTTTTATCGTGTTTCAAGTTTAAAGCCGTGGTGGCTCGTTTCCCGTGTTTATCAGACAGACGTGTGCATTCGTAGGTTAAGGGGCGGACGTCTGCAGGTTACGTTTTTATCAAGAGTCCTCGTTACAGTTTTCGTTTCGAACTTGGGAGTTTTGAAAGCATCAGCATAAAGTAGATTAGTTAGTTTCTGTGGATCAGGCGACATCAACAGTTTTAGTTCCCTCGGCGCAGTTTTAATATGTCAACAAGTTTTTGTGGACGGCGAAATTTGTTAATGTTGACGGCGCGGCAGTCGATAACGTCATGTTGAGCGCGGGACACGTGCAGTTTAGATGACGCTGCTGGCAGATGCCGGATGCCGGGCGCTTATCGCAGGAGTAGTTAGCAGTTAGATAACGAGGGAGAGCGTACGTGGCCAGGCCGTTATCACAGGAGAGGGGGGATAGGCAGTAGGATATAGGCGTCTAGCTGGCACCCTTAGAGAGTCTTATTCGTGGAGAGTCGTGAGGAGGAGTTACTTCACGTTCATACTCTGCAATTTGGACTTCTTCTGTGAACTGTGGTGATGAGTGTTAAATAAATAGTTAAATAAACAAAGTACATAACAAACTAATTTGGAACTTCTTCATTCTTAATTAATAATGTTCAATTCAATGAGTCTCGTGTTTCTACCCTGAGCAAGCCGTGGCAAGTAAACAGTCGACAGTGTAAGCGGCGAAAAGTTACAATATGGCGCCTAACCTTTGAGGCTACTATTTTATTAAATATACGCTTGTAACAGTAAAGTCGGAACTATTAAACAGGCGCCCAAACTGTGGGGCAATATAGTAATTCTAGTGCGAAAGTTTCTCAAAAACGCAACTATTACAACGTAGGCAGTTAGACTGCAACATTATGTACACACACTGAACAGAACACACAAACATGGTGAATAAAAGTAATATAATTGAATGAATCCCCCCCAGATCTCATTTCCGGTTTTCTTAGCTTTAGTCATCATCTAGAAATGTGTCCATGTACCGAGGCATTTTGAGGTTTCTGAACACTTCAAGTTTGATGAGGTGGAGTTGTTAGCCTCAACTTGGAGGGCCAGGGATTGTTCTGCAGGGGTTACCTTCCCTTAGATGAGTTGCCATACAGGGCTTACGAGGCTCATCCATTCGTTGTTAGTTTTGGTCCGCCCTGGGTATTTTATTTCCCTGGTACCACCCGTATCTGGGAAGCATCCCCTATCCGCCACCTGGGGAGGGCGCCCTGAGGAGGACTAGCAACCCTCCACACGAGATATGATGCACCTTTTTATAGATTTTAAACAAGCATGTGACAGTGTTGACTGGAACATTCTGTGGCAAATTTTCAGGATATTTAGTACCGTTTCTAAAAAATTCTAATAATTTGCTCTATTTTTCATGTTTAATGTTGAACAAATTCATTATATTAGTTTCATTTCAATTGGGGATATTATTTTATTTCATTTCAACTTAATTGATATTGAGGGCCTTCTTACATTCACATTTTCCCGGCCTCGCTGTCTGAAGAAATATGCTTCAGCCAACTTGTCAATGCATTTCCGGGCAGTTTAATACAGGACGTGTATTTTAACACGTCACGTATTTTTCGTGTTGCCGTCGCATCCGGCTGCAAGTTTCTATTTAGTGTCCTTCAAACTCAGTAGTTTTTCAACTCGTATCAACCCTTTTCATGCTGTTGCAAGGAGCGAAAGGCATCAAAAGTTGCCGCTTGTGTAAGCATGCCATCTAGCGGCAACCACCAAAGCCTAGCCGCATGATTTTTGAGCGTTTTCTGCATATTGACCACACATTCTTCATCCCACTGGCTAGCTGAGAACAACTGACTTGTCGTCGTGCAACTCCAGCCTGCACTTGTGATCAAGATGTAGTTTCGTCAATTTCATTTTTACTTCTCATCATGTAGTTTAGCTGTGAAACAAGGTAGTTTAGTGCTGTTATGCTAGTTTAGTGCAGTTTTCAACCTATGTTATAGGTAAGTGTTGCTCTACTGTTTTCCTAACCCAGTTTCGCAGTAATAATGATTATTGGTATTAATCCGTGTCCAACCTTTCCAGAGGTCGCAGCATCACCGATCGCAGTTTCAGAGCTTTACAGTCCCATTTGCAGTATCACAATTATCTGAGTACCAGTTCCTGGTACCTCCATACTGAGCTGTAGTATAGGAAGACTGTAGCTTCGCAGTAACCTGGTAGCTGTGATGGGGTACTCGTGACTGCAGTCACGTTCACCGAGGAACAGTCATGGCGCTTCCTGCTTTCGCCTCTCTGTTGGCCATCTCCACATCATCTTCATTTTGATTGAACCCACAGTTTGTGAACCTCCCACAGTTTGTGAACTGTCAACTTAAAAATTTTTAAATGAAAAGTTGTTTCATCATCAAAATAAAGTTATACCTGGCTTATAAAATATTTTAATTTTACTTAAGGATTGATGTCCTGGCATTTAAATACGCATACACAATAAATAATATTTGTGGGGCCCTACTGGTATTATACAAGTTTTCATGTCATTCATATTAATTTTTTTTTATGCCAGCAAAAGATATAATGTTTACTATTCTTATTTAAAATATATCTAAGGTTTCAATTTGTTTAATACTCATGGAATTATTTACTTTGCTCGCTGGATCATATATAACTTATAATCACATTGTTCTCATTATTCACTAGTTACTGTTGGCCTTTTGTATCCAGCACGCATATTTTTTTTTAATACTTTATTTCTTTTTGATAGCAGTAATTATGGTAGCAGTAATTATGGTAGCAGTTTACTTAACAAAAGAAGGCCACAAATTGGGTTCCACAAAAAGTTGATATGTGTTAGCAAAGCTTGTGTTACTAGCTCAAGAAAGTGTATTAAAATAGAGGAAATGATATTTGACCCTTTCGATGTAGTCACAGGATTAAAAGATAAGGAGATGCAATATTGCCTCTTGCTGTTTAATGTGGTATTAGAAAAGATTATTAGGACTTTGAATATTAAGGCAGCGATTGATGGAATACCATTAAATCATCTCAATAAAGTGTTACGGTTGGCAGATGATCTGGATATAATAGCAGATAGGAAAGAAGGGTTTGATAAGATGTACAAAAGATATATGAAATAGGGCAAGTGCTAGGACTTACGAGTTAACATCACAAAGACAAAACTTACGAAGATGAAAAAGAAACAAGAGCAGCAGGGCCCAAGCGTATACATTGCTGGAACAGCTTTTGGATGTGTAAAGGAATTTACATATTTGGGGACAATCCTGACCGATAGAAATGAAGTTAGTAAAGAAATTAAAGTAAGAATTAATAAAGGAAATAGAAGTGCAGCAGTTTTTTTTATAAGGTATTACGAAATAAAAGTATTTCTCAAAAATTGAAACTCAGAATATATAACACTACTATACGACTGGTAGTAGTGAACGGGTGTGAAGCGTGGGCGATGGCACTGAAGGACCAACGGAAACTATTCAGTTTTGGGAACAGAATTTTAAAAAGATACGTGGTCCACTTAGAGAGTTCAGTTTTAGTATGTGTACTTTTTCTTTCTCGATTGTATCATGTCTAATAGTATTTTGCAAATTTTTGGCTGCTTTTCTTGTTTTCTAGTTGAAGTTGTTCAAAATTTACCGGTAAATTCTCGATAGTGTCTGTATTTACTTGACTGGTACTTTCCACCATGTCCGATCTGCTGTCAATCTTCTGAACCCCTGTTGTAATTGTATCAAATTGTAGTACAGTTGTTGAATTTAAACCATTTTAAATTTTATTTTGAATAATTTCAAAACTCAAACAATAAAAACACATCATGTAAATTATGGCAAAAGAGAAATTGGTGTTATAAGTTTATTTTACTCACTGGTGTTAGTGTAGAACTTTACAAGTAATAAGCTATCCATGAGTATAATATTTTAAAGAATGTCGCTGGATTGTGTTTTGTTTCTATACCAACACCTGGAGTGTTCTCTGTTAGATATTTTCATTCTGTTGCTTTGAATTAATATTTATTCATAAAATAACACACATAATAAATGGAATATAATTATTTTCCATTAAATTCCTGAGAAAAAAGCAAGTTCTGGGAAAAAAAAAATGCCATGCTCCACCTAAAGTTTTTCTTTGTGAAAAAAAACCACACAAAGAGACTAGGTCCTACGCACTGTATTTTTCACTCATCAGACAACAAAAAGATACATTTTCAATACGCAACAATGACATAGGCTTCCACGCTAGTGATGGCCCGATACTGAAACAACCCCGATACCGATGAAGGTTCCGATATTTAGGATTTTACCAATCCGATACCTGTAAACCAATATTTTCATTTATCATACTGTAAGCAGACATTTGTCACTAAAGTGTATGAGAGAAAACTGCTGCCTGGAAAAGTTTTGTTTGCAATAAGCTAAATAGACTTACTGTTAAGTGAGATTTACTTTATGCCCAGTACATCAAAGCAGCAAAAAAAATAGTTTAACATTATACAAAATTATAGCTCACTACAGCATATTACAAAACTAAGTTAAAGTTGCAAGAAGGTCGCTAGTCTACAAAAAATATGTAAAAAGACAGGAATGAAAACTAAGCTAACAAGCCACAATCATTTTGTTTACTTTGAGAAGCGTACGTCAGACATAAGACTGCTTTACCAAAAATAAAAATGTAATCCGTGAAGTGAAAAATAATGAAGGGCATGTACATTCTAATTTGTTTTTATCGTAAGGAATTTTAAAAAATTTGTTTTTTTTTTAATTATTGCATATTGACATTTCAAATTAATGATGTTATTTTTAGTCGTATTTCTGCAGCCTGATGTTAAGAGTTGAGAAAATTAAGTGTGCAGCAGAGGAGAGAAAATACTTGAGGTTAGAATGGCCATTACCGATGTGCCGATATTTTAGTGCCGATCTCCGATAATGGTAAATGTACCAATAATACCGATATCGGCTATCGGGCCATCACTACAGTTCCACCATTGCTACATGAAACTGTAAATAAAATAAACAAGACATGTTTACTTTACAAATAGCAAATCAGAACTCAACTTAATAACATTTTACGTGTAAACTATTTTGTAACAGTTTTTGCCAATGCAGCAATTTTCTCATCGTGTTTATTTCATATTGATTAAGAAACAAACATTTCCATTTAGACACAATAAACCAGTAAAAGTTTCGTTAGTAAAAATTGAAATACTTTAATGTTAATGAGAGTATTAAATGTTTGTTGTATATGATTTGTTTAAAACATAGGCAGACATGTTAAACGTGGGGTGATTTTTCAAAGGTTTGTTTCAAAAAGTGTGATGTAATCGTGAAAGGAGTATACTTATCTTGTATATCAAAACTTTAGTGTGGGTTTCTATCAATGTACATGTGTCTGATGTTTAAATAATTTTATAGTAAATCTGTCTGTTTTTAGCATACTTTCCAAAGGAAAGATAGGCTTATGCTGTGGTATGTTAACAACTAAAACTTAACATTGGCTAGTAACAAATTAAAGTAAGACATTACCAAATAAAGTAACTCACATTTAATGCTTATCATTTTATACATTTGACTCACTCAAAATATACATTATGTATAAGAATATAAAGTGGTAAACTACATGCAATAAATTCCACCATAATACTATACCATACCATTTAATTTGTCTATAAAAGGGGCAATGTTATAATACTAACAAATATTTTACAATTCAAAAGTGAAGTTAAAAATAATAACAATATACAATGCCTAGAGATGGGAGGGCACCTGTCCGGCCAATCAAAGCCTCCCAACTCACAGTGATAGAGGCATTAAAAAATTGTACACAATGAAATGAATTTAAAAAAACAATAGAAGAATGCATATTAAAAGAAAATACTCCGCCACAGTACATTAAAGCTAAAGCACATAGGTTTACGTAGAATAATTCTAAAAAAACTGCAAGGATTACGTTAAAGCTTAATACCAGGGTTCATGTACATATAATATCGATAGCAAAATCTAAAAAAGGGATCACTTAAAAAAGAGGAACTGGCCCAAAAGTCAATGAGTGCAGTGTTAAAAACAGGTACAATCAACGGCAACACACACTAAGCCCCACTCAACCATCATTACTATGCACAAACTTTCCAACAAGAATTCAATAAAAAAATGACAAGTGAAATCCAGACAGCATGCTGTGAAGAGTTTTACAGAAACTCAATTTTGGATGGCGACCAAAAATACAATTTCAAAGTTAAGCCAACTACACAGAAACTCCCTAAAATCATTAAACCCTAGCCTGCACACATCATATCACAAACGTTACTAAAAGGTCAAACACTGCACCCATGACTTACCTTAAAGTTAGCGATGCCCGTTAGTAGTGTACGTCGTTAAGCGACGGTACCAAGCAGTGGAGTGTCCAGGGCTCAGACAATTCAAAAATCTCAAGTACAGAAGTATTGAATACGCATGCTCATGGAAAGGGGAGGGGTAAGGCATAGAGGTTGAAGGAAAGGATGAGGGTAGAGGAAACGATTGAGCATGCCACCGTCTGCCGAGAGTCGAACCTACATAGTCAGCACCGAAGTAGGGACCACTCAAAGGTAGCGCAGGATGACACAATGGAATCATCAAAATGTCTGTCTGGAATGTTTGTCCCCCCACCCCCTCCTGCACTAATAACTTTTAAAACCAGCAACTGAATTTCACTAAATCACATCTACATATAGTTTTTAGTAATGACATCGGGCTTTTACATTTTTCAATAATGTTGGGTATTTATTTTCAAAATGGCGGTAATTTTAATTTAGAGCACTATTTTATATCTTGGGAACTATTTAACAGATTACAACCAAATTTGGTTCACTGATCAAGCATGATGTAGGCATTTAAATTAAAAACCGACACCCTTCTAAGTTTCCAAGATAGTGTAAATTTAATAAATAAAGTTTTTCCATTATAACTTTGGAACCATTAAACCAATTTAAACCAAATTTGGTAAGGTGACAGTGCATAATGTAAGCATTTAATTTAGAAACTGATAATGCTACTAATCGGCTATTTTGTAAGATAGTGCAAATTGAAAAAAATTTCCACTGTATCTCTGGAACTAGTTAACCAATTTAAACCAAATTTGGTACGTTGACAGTACATTATGTAGGCATTGAATTAAGAAACAGAAAATGCTAATTGTCTGCCATTTTGAAAAAAAATGCAAATTGAAAAAAATTAAACTTTACCATTATATCTCAGGAACCATTTCACCGATTTTAACAAAATTTGGGATGTTGACAGTGCATGATGTAAGCATTTAATTAAGAAACCGAAAATTCTATTAGTCCAACTAGTCCACTAATTTGGAAGATAGTGCAAATTGAAAAAAAAAATCTTTTACATTATATTTTGGGAACCATTTAGCAGTGGATGATGTAGGCACTGAATTTAGAAAGTGATAATGTTATTAATCTATAATTTTAGAAGCTAGAGCAAGATGAAAAATACAATGTTTATGTTATATCATAGTAACTACACAACCAATTCTTGCCCTATTTGGCATATAAGTGAAACTATTGTAGGCCTATATGCAATTTAATAAATATGACACATTTTCAAAATGGTGGCAACATAGCTATTTTAGATTTATACAATACTGTTTGACCAGTTTCAGCCAAAATTATTATGCTGAAAGTATCTTTTGTAAGCATCAAATGTGTCAAAAACATAGCCTCTTTTGTATGCCATTTTGATAGATAGGGCCATATGAAAATAAAGTTTAATGTCATATCTCTGGAAACAATCAACCAACTCCTACTAAATTTGACACTAAAGTAATATTACAGCATGTCATGTAAACTGACATGCTTTAGTGTGTCAGACCATTATTTTCAAAATGATGGCCAAATAAACATTATGGACTACTATGCTATATCGATGACACTATGTAACCAATTGCAACTTAACTTTGTATGCTGGTAGAATATATATGCAAGCATCTAATAAGTTGTCGTGTGACGGTTTAGGAATTTTAGAGCGACGCTGGCCCACACACCACCCCCCCCTCCCCCGAGCATAACCAGGCGACACGTGGCACGAGGCAGGTGGTGGACCGCAGCCACGTGTCTTGCTGCGCGTCCTGCTGTGTAGGCCTCCCTGCCCCCCCCCTTCACCCCCGTACGCCTCTAGCCTGCCGGGAGATCTGTGGAGCGCAGGGATTTCTCGAGATATCAGCAAATTATCATGTGTATTTCGCCTAAACTCAAAATATACGCACCACGGAAGGAATAGCTGACGAGCTGGATTGGTGCCGAGAAAACACCCCCTTCTTAGCTAACCACAGGACAAGGTGGAAAAGCCCCGAAAAAGTAGCTGACGAGAGTAAACTAGGGGCGAGGTACTACCCCCCCCCC
>NQII01005257.1:23095-41202 GCA_002778355.1 Clitarchus hookeri | reverse complement strand
CTACCAACACTCACCGCTGAGTTAAGTATAAAAATCGTCGCCCAGAGAAGCCCCACTCAACCACGAAGTCGCCCAGTGAATACGAGTAATCAAATTAGGTACCACACCTCGGAAGGGCTGATGTATGTAGTACTTGTGTAAACTCAAGACAATATATTCGTCCTTAACAAATGAAACAGTAAAAGGCTTCATTATTACAATACCCTCAACCTCCAAGCACATTATAGTCTGTGCCTGGGGGCATTAACCACGACACTATAAGCCACACTGTCTTCCATAGTGGCGGTATAGTGTCAAAGTTGAAACTCATTTGTCAGCCATTTTGGAAGATAACACTACATGAAAGATTAAGCTTTTGTGTTCTATCTCGGGAAACAATTAACTGATACCCAACAAATTCAGGCAGGAAGTTGTACTTCTATAGTCCATCTAAATGTATATGACTTAGGAGGTAGTCACACATTTTCAAAGTAACAGCCATGTAAATATTTTGTGCTAGTAATCCACGTCTGAAACATTTCAACCAACTTCAATACGCAGCAATATCTACGACATACATAGAATGTGCCCATACAGTGATGAAAATATCACCAGGTGAGAAACTGGAGCTTGTATGTCATACGTCAGGAAACAACCAACCGATTCCCGCTGAACTTTAAACATAAGTAGTGCTACAGTACGCCATGTTTTAAGTGCATCTCACTTTGTTTACAGTATGGCAGTCATATAGATCATTGTCTATTAGACAAAATAACCGCTTGCAATTAAGCTCACTATGCTGAGAGTAGACATTAGAAGTATCAAATATGCTTACAAAGATCATATTTTGCCAGCATTTTGTAAGATAGTGCCAGGCGATAAAATGCAACGTTTATGCCATATCTTGAGAACCAATCATTGAATTTCTATCAAATTTTGCACACACGTAGTGCTACAGTGGAGCGTGTAATTTTACATAATTTAAGTTTGGTCAGACATATTTTTCTCAAAATGATGCAATATAAATTATTTAGATAATGAAATCGCATATTAAATTACTTGACAAATTTCAACAAAATGTTCTATATTAACATTATCTATTGGACACATCAAATATGCACCTAAAGGGCCTGTTTTCAGAACTTTGGTCCAATAACGCCAAATGGGAAACTGAAGTTTTTATGATATATCCAAACCAGTCACCTATTTCCACCCAATTCCGCACACAAATAGTGCTACTGTAGACCAGGTAAACTTAGGTGATTGATTTGACTCACACACTTGTTTCCCTGCAGATGTTTGAAGTACAGCAAACTTCCTCTTCCAGGTTGACAACACTGGCATCTCACCCTTCAGCGGTAGTATCACAATGACATGATTGAGGTGGGACAACTGTCAGGGTGTATCAGTAAGATACCTGTCGTGAGGGTACAACTCATTGCCAGTGTGAGACACACACCTACATCTGGTTCCTGACTGGCCTGGATCACATGAAGGAGAGCTCCAGTGTCACAGCTCCTGATCCTCACTCTCAACCTGGCTTTTACTACGACCCAACACTAAGTTGTACATGCAGTGAGAGGGGAAACTCACCAACGTACATTTCACCCTCTCCCTGGGTGACGGCCTGCCCGGCGTGGTCACGCACGCTCAGCACGGTGCTGGAGAGCGGGCACCCCAGCGGTACACCGGCCGCATGACCGTCCCAGCACACCTCCTGCAGGGATGCCCAGCAAGACACCTCCGTCACTCCGTACACGTTGAACACCCTGCAGTCGGCCCGACCGCCAGTCCATCGTCGCAGCACGGCCAACGGAGGGCACGGCTCTCCTCCCAGCAACAGCACGCGCAGCCCCGCTGGCACCACACCGTGCTTGCCCAGCCAGCAGCGCAACACGGATGGGGTCGCCTGCAGCACGGTGACGCTCTGCAGCAGGCTGAGAGGGGAGCCGGGCGCCACCACCTGCACTGCTGCCCCGCTGCTCAGCGCCAGGAACATCTCCACCACGCTGGGGTCGAAGGTGAGCGGCGCAGCCAGTAGCACAACGTCGTGCTCTGTCAACTGAAGCACGTGCCTGCAACACGCCACTGCCTCCAACTCAGCAGTCTGTACGTCTGCACAGCTCACCAAGATACTCTACTGGAAAATGGACAGCCAACCAGCATGGTGAATTGACTTTGGAAAACATTATGGAGGAAATGCTGCTGTTTTAAACAATACAAGACAAAGGAACAATTTAGACGGGTATGTGTGTCAGCTGTTTGCCATATTAAGTAGTTGATCACAACGTAGTACAATTAAAAGGGTGCATGTTACAAGTACTATTAAATTTATTAAATGCAGACTTGAAAAAATTAATAACATTATCCACAATTTGTTTATTAAGCTAACCTAAACAAACTCTGGGTTAAAATACTGCAATCCAGTACGCCACAAGAACCCAAGCGATTTTGTGCCACCACTTGCAGTAGCAAAGGTGTTACAGTCGACTTCAACTCAAGAAGAGATTAATGTGTAAAAATTAGCACATATGACAATAAACACAATAGGTGTATGTTGAACACAACTGCACCCATTTTGCACTACCCTGCCACCGCTTTTCTCAAGGAATTCTAGAACACTCAAGCATAAATCAATCTCAAACTTAACTGAAGGTTGATCAATATGACCCAGAAAGTGGCAAACATGTTTGAGTGCACAAACAACTTCAAACCTGAGATATCATGCATGAAAATGATTTCCACAACACTCAGACAGCTTCTTATACCAAAGTTGTGGGTACCTAGACATGTCTCAAAAGTGGGTGAATTTCAAGACCAACTGCTGCATTTTTACAAACTGGTGGCCTCGGCATAGACCATGACACAATCATTCATGTGAACCAATCACTTCCAAGACGAGCACATGTTAATGTAGTGTAAACACCACATGCGTGTCTAGTGAAAACAGTGTGTTATGACACATTACAACCAGCGCTTGTCAACATTGGGTCCTCACACAGTCTAATGACCAGGACATTTTTTCACTATCTGTATTGGCATTAACTATTGCTTGAATGCAGTCAGTCTTTCTTCTGGCACACACTTACAGGCTTGTGTGGCAAACGCGAGTATAGTTACTTGCAAACACAGTACCGTACTGCATTTTAAAATATCTACTTTTTCTTGGAATTTGCTGACTTAGTGACAGATATACACTGGGGAGCCAAAAAAACTGGTTTAGGCGTGTGTATGCAAATAACAGAGGTATGGAACCAATCAGAGTAAAGCGATGCGGTCGGCAGCGCCTATATAAGACAACAAGCATCTGGCAAAGTTGCTAGATTGGTTACTGCTACTACAATGGCAGGTTATCAAGATTTAAGTTAGTTTGAACGTGGTGTTATAGTCGGCGCATGAGAGATGGGACATAGCATCTCCGAGGTAGCGATAAAATTTGTATTTTCGCGTACGACCATTTCACAAGTGTACCGTGAATATCTGGAATCCGGTATAACATTAAATCTTAGACATCACTGTGGCCGGAAAAAGATCGTGAAAGAACGGGACAAACGACGACCGATGTGCAACACTTTCTCAAATTGGCGCAGATTTCAATGCTGGGGCATCAACAAGTGCCAGCGTGCAAACTATTCAACGGACCATCATTGATATGGGCTTTCGGAGCTGAAGGCCCACTTGTGTGCCGTTGTTGACTGCACGACACAAAGCTTTACCCCTCGCCTGAGCCCGCCAACACCGCCTTTGGACTGTTGGTGACTGAAAACACGTTGCCTGGTCTGACGAGTCTCGTTTCCAATTGTATCGGGCAGATGGACGTTTACGGGTATGGAGACATCCTCATGAATCCATGGACCCTACGTGTCAACAGGGGACTGTTCAAGCTGGTGGAGGCTCTGTCGTGGTATGGGGCGTGTGCAGTTGGCATGAAATGGGACCCCTGATACGTCTAGATACGACTCTGACAGGTGACATATACGTAAGCATCCTATCCGATCACCTGCACCCATTCATGTCCATTGTGCATTCCGACAAACATGGACAATTCCAGCAGGACAATGCGACACTCCACACGTCGAGAGTTGCTACCGAGTGGCTCCAGGAACAACACTTTCATTGGCCACCTAAATCACCAGACATGAACATTATTGAGCATTTGGGATGCCTTGCAACATGCTGTTCAGAAGAGATCTCCACCGCCTCGCAATCCTATGGATTTGTGGACTACTCTGCATGATTCATGGTGTGAATTGCCTCCTGTATACCTTCAGACATTAGTCGAGTCCATGCCACGTCATCTTGCAGCACTTCTGCGTGCTCGCGGGGGCCCTACATGATATTAGGCAGGTGTACCATTTTTTTGGCTCATCAGTGTAATAGGGCTGTATTTCTTGAGCTCAGCTCGTGCTTTGGTAGGTTTATGTAAATGAACCATAATTTCCTGAGTTGTTGGTCTTGCTGGTTTCAAATTCACTTATTATTTATTCAGAGCCCATGACATATGTTACGCAAACTGGGATTGCTAAAAATGATTTGTTACACAATTATTCTGACATGATCACTAGCAAAATAGCATGCTGTGACATCTTGCCATACCAATTCCATTAAAAATATTATATTCCTGTTTGCATCCCATATAAATGATGTTATTCACCTAAATTAATTGTTTTTCAAGCTATGATTGATAGTTTGTGAAAAGCTGGTGTGGTAGATCCCCTAGTTAAAAATATTTTTTTTCTCCCTTTCTTGTTACCAAAACAGTAGGTGTGGGATATAGAATAATGGTAAATTATGGTAGACTCAATAATAAAATATATTTAGATCTTTTCACAATGCCAACAGTAGACTTTGCTTGGCGTGCCACAGGTGAAGTCGTTACCCTGATCTAGCCTCGCCACAGGTGAAGTCGTTACCCTGATCTAGCCTCGCCACAGGTGAAGTCGTTACCCTGATGTAGCCTCGCCACAGCCCAAGCAAGAACGTTAAGCAGTACATGCCACAACTGCGCACTACTTCAATGCCTGAGAAACTTACGTGGGCCCGCTGCTGTCACCTGCTAGATGGCATCCCGCATCACAATCAGGCCGCTTACTTCATCTCCGCCCACTGGCTATGAAGAGGAATGCAGCCCAGTGCTCGGCCACCTTTAGTCATCTTGCCCGCTCTCTCCCCTACGCCCCCTGCAATGGCTCTGTAGTCCAAGTATAAATAGAACTCGCAGCCCCGGGGTTTAGGGCTGTCTTGCGCAGCTCCAGCCACTATGCACGATTGCACATAGATGCTTCTACCACCACAAGCCTTGGCTTCTACCAGTCATCACCGTCTTCGCTTAGCATTCAGCTATTAACTCCCAGAGCACATCGAGTACGAGTTACATAAGTTTTTGGAGTTGCCATCGCCCCTCACGCAGCCGCATCTGAGACTACCACCCCCCTCCCCCTCTGCAATGACAACCTGTGCATGGCTCTTCAGACCTTGTACAGGGTACAGGCTGGGTATGTGTGTCTATTGGCTTGCCAATAAACCAGCATATTGAGATTTGGCCTGCATTTCATTCTCAGTCTGCTTTGATTCTGGCAACCCTATTTCCCGTTCTAACGTCTTTTGACCTAGTAAACCTCAACGCTTCTTCCAGAAGTGGGCACAAATCAACTTCTTCCATCGCCCTTCAGGCAGTACTGTTGAACAAACATTCCGTCTCCATGCTGTTGGTCGGGGTACGACAACGTCCTGCCTTGGTGGCAAACGTAGGTGTGGCGTGTGGGGCCGCTTTGCACCTTTCTGTCGAGTGCTTGGTCTGCCGGCAATATCCTGCTCTGCCATAGTGCTTGCGGGAAACGATACGCAGTAAGATGCTAGGGATATAGTAATGTAGCAATTCCAAGGGGACTCAAAGCTGCTAGCGATATCTAGCTCTCCGCTAACTAAGGAACAAGGTCATGTACTACACAGGCAACGCACCGTGAGGGAGGTCACTGCCCTCTCTGGAGCCACCCCGGCATTCCTCACCTATTATGAACCCCTTGTTTGTCCCATCCACCTGCTTCCTCCACTTCTCTTTCTGTCATTCCTTATGCTGTGCCACTGTACTTGGTGATGGAAGGCAGCCAGAAAGGCCTTGAAATCGGTTGGGGACATTGGTGGGCGCCATGCAGAGATCTGACAGGGTGTATGCATGGTTTAGGGAAGAGGCAACAAAACAGAGGGGTGCTGCTATGAACCCAGCATCTTGATTTATAAATGCAATTCTGCTGGGGCACCAGACATCTATATACAGCTGCATTATGTACCACTGGTTGTCTCCCCCCTTTCCCTACAAAACCTAAGAACCATCAGAGAGAGAGGTTTGATGCAAATCTGAGAAAAAAGTGGTACGCCGCCTGGCTTCAAGCCTTAACAGCTTGGCAATTGTTTCCTATGTTTCAACCAGGACTCTTACTCGCCCGCCAATCAGGCCTGCTCCTCACATCCACAGGGTGATAATTCCTATGACCAGTGTATAGCCAAGCCTAGTTATCAGTACCCCCATTATGAAGTCACCAACCAGCTTCCCAGCCTTCAGGGAGGAGGGGGGTATATATTGACACTAGCCAGCAGTAAACACGCTACCAGGTGACGCATCATGCTTAACAATATCTCAGGAAGGCCAAAGTGTCTTCAATCATTGATCTGAGGGCACTTATCTTGGTTCTCAAGCCCTTTCGTGTCTCCTAGACCATGTTTCATCAAACAAAGTTTGATTTTGAATCTAATTATGTTGATGACAATCATCTATAGTAAAACCATGGAAGAACATGTAAAACATTTAGAACAAGTGTTAGGAAAGCTCAACTGGACAGGCCTAACTTTTAACCTTAGAAAGGTTACTTGGGCGCAATCGAGCGTGGAATTTGTTGACTAAATTGTGCTACAAGGCCAGTAGTTATTGTACCAGGACCATGTTGCTCCTACAGTGAACTTCCTCTGCTCCAGGAATGCACTGGATGTTACGTATTTCATACGTTTATTTGGCTACTATGCTAGTTTCATTCCTGGTTTTGTGGAATTGGCTGCGCTGTTAAACAGCTGAAAAAAAAAAATTAAGAATTTATTGGGGACCAGATTATGAGAAAGCTTCTATTACATTAAAAGCGAAGCTAGCGGAAGTAATGGTACTTAGTGGACTTGGCAAAGATGCTCGTGCTACACGTTGGCGGGCGCATCCTCCATCACCTTGGGTGCTGCCTGCAGTCAAGATGTCAAGGGGTGTTTTACACCTGTTGCTATTACTAGTCCAGAGCGTAAGCTAAGTGCACATGAAGAACAAGTTTTAGCATGTCTATATCGCATCAAGAAATTTTGTAATTACCTTGAGGTTGACGAATTCAATCTTTTTACTGATGATAAAGCTCTCATTGGGTTACTCCGCAATGCATAGCAGCTTCTAAAACTAGGTCACATTTTTGTGTTCAAGGTACACCACTTTAAAGGAGATAAAGAATGTTATTGCGACACTATCATGCATGTTAGACCTTACAGAGTTTGTACTTCGGGATATTTCTTCTGTCGAACAAATTTCAGCATTTATTGCACAACCTAATTCCTATCAGAATATAAAGGTTGTAGTAGGTCAAGATCCTTGTCTAAACATAATGGCAAAATTGTCAGCTGGCACAGGTGTTCCATACAGAATTAAAAACAGTTTCTTGGTCTACACAGGGAAAACCAGCCATGCTTACAAGCACTGCAAGTTGTGGTTCCTGCTCCCCATTACTTTTGATATTGCATTACTTTCATTCCTCTGCTTTTTGTAGTTACTTGGGCATTCAAAAATAATATGAACAGAAACTGTGAGTCCTAGGCACCTGCAACAAGAGGGCCCTTTTTGTTAATTCAGATGTACTGCTTAATAAGACTATGCTTAAATTCCATACAAACTTAGACAAAAATAGTTACACAGTAAAAGGTGGGAACCCTATTAATTTTATACTGGTAGGAGGTATTAACACCAGATGTTTCACAGGTTGAAGTTCTCAATAGCACAAAATACTATGCAGAGAATTGTAGTTTAATTCCACGTTATTTCTGATATATGGTAAAAATACCTTTTCAACCCTTCATTTTCATGGGCGTATATCTCCCTTGGGAATTAAGCTAGGCTGTAAGTTGAAATGCATATATCTCATCTCACTTTCAAGAAGAAATCAACTTCCAAGATATTTTGGGCGAGTTTCAAAAAGGCTTGTATATTCTATTATAAGTTAAGTTATGAATTTCCCTCACCTGACAAAATTAGACCACTCTTTAAATTAAAAGTTGCATTCTAAAGTTTATATTGGAAATGTTTGTGGATTTAGAAGAAAATACACATCTCACTACAAAAAACAAAAAATGCTTGATGCTAACCTGAAGCTAAAATTGTATTAAAAAGAAATACTATATGTGTTTGTCTGACGAAAAGACATCTCTTGCTGCGCTGAAAAGCCTTTCTGCAGCTGCTCTACAAGTTTGGCTCATATTGTGCTTGAACATATTTTTAAGCGTTTGTAATGCAATGAGTCCGGAAAACTAAAATAAATTATAGTAACTGCTTGATCACATATCAATCTCTCATAGATATCAAATTAATTTTTGTTAGCTATTATTTTGTGTTCTTTCTACACTTTGTTTATTTGTATTCCTTGTATGTTGTAATGATGCAGATCATACTAATTTGATAAGGACCCTTAGTTAATTATCTTTTGTTTTGCAAGGAAATGTAATTATTTTTCAGTATTTGAGACGTTTTGGTTGTATTAGTATGTGTATTAGTCATTTTTCTAAAGTCGTAGTTGTAGTTGCATCAGCGATTAGAGATACGGGCTATTAGGATGTTCGTAAACTTTTTCCTTTTTGAGTATGTTCTAGAAATTTGATTTCTGCATCGTGTGGCTCGCATGGGAAAGTGGTGGCAACGGGGTTTGCACAATTATCCTAAGGGATTCTGTACCACGCAATGTCCTTATTTGGTTAGATTTTTGTTGGTTTTGATGGAGGAGTGGGGGTATAGTACAGTGGTGTTATAGCCTCGTGTACCTGCCGCCCGTTAATAGAATATGACCAACCAGCGAGGAAGACGTGTGGTGCATGACAAATTGCACCCACACCGGCAGGCGGCAAGCGCCCGTGACCTCGTTTTTTTCAACCTCAGTTTTCCGCCGACTCGTCCTGCTAAATTATTTCCACCGGTGTGGTAGGTCGCCAGGGTGCCAGGAGGGAACATTACATCCCTCTTGCCTTCGTAATTTTCTCGCAATGCGAGTTATAGTGATGTGAATTATTATTGAACTCTACAGCGCTGTTCTAGTAATCTGCCTGGCTTATTGTATCGCTAACTGTTAGTGTGTCTGCATTTTCAAACATGTGAACTGTTTTAACTTGAATAAATCTTGAAGGAAATTATAAGACCTTTTTTTTTTCTTTCTTATTATGGTGACTTTACTTAAGTCTCATGTTTCTGCCAAGTAAGTGAACCAACCCGTGGCTTCCAGTTGTCAAATTTGATGTCTGCGACTTTAAAATGTCATCCATATAAGACCAACATTGTAATTGTAGTTTATTTCTACAGAAAACTGGCCTTTAGTAATGTCATAATTAACTAATAGTTTAATGCGCATAATGTTTATATATATATATATATATATATATATATTTACTCGTAATTGTATTTGTCAAATGTATCATGTAGAAAATGGTCAAATGTAACAGAAAGCTATTTGCCTTAACTTCGCCAATTAATAGAGCCACAAATAAATAAATATAGATATATAAATTAATTAATCAATAAAGCTATTTTAAGTGTTTGCCTTTGTAGGCCCATGAAGCCATTATAATATTTGATGAGTCACATTCTCTTCACTTTGAAAGTGAAAATAATCATTGCATTACATGAAACCAAATATTCTCCTTTTTCCTGCTTCATTTAATTAACTTTAAACACTTAAAATTGGTTCTATGTGCCACCTGGGGCAAAACTAGCTTACCTGCCTCTGTCGCCACAGCTTCTAGCAAGTGTTCGTAAGGAAAAAGTGGGAGGGGAGGGAGAAACCCTTGCTCTTCAAAACAGTGGACTAATACTTCCATAATAAACACAAATCTGAGACTGAAACCTTTTCCCAGAATCGTTCTGCAAACACAAGTGTGGCAAATTGCATTAGAGAGGAGGAAGAGAAACGTGCGCTAGCCACGTTATCAACAGGCTCTCAGAAATGCACAGTGTTATACGCTGTTCACAGTAAAGTGAGCACTTTTGAGGCCCTAGTTACTTTTTACTTTCAGCCATTTTTTATTCTTTAGCCACCTTTTTAAATAAATCCTGCCATGCGAATAATAAACACAGTGCGTATATTCCACCACACTCGGAAGTTGATGTCTAAAGTTAAAATAAAATATGTTTATTGACTGTTATTCCGAATGAGAAGGCTTTCAAAAGTGCTTATTTAGCATGAATAGCCTATGCAAGCCGCTGCTCATTTTTATAGCGTGAGAGGGATAAGCGGCAATCTGGTTCAATTTTGCATCTAATTTCATTGGCTATGGTGTGTCTTTCACTCTGTCTCACTCACAGTTATTTCTGTCTCACTCACAGTTATTTCAGTTATCACTTGGAGAGGAATGTGATGACTTCTTTCTTTGTATTACATGTTAGTAAACACCCATATTTTGAAGTATTGTTAATACTGTAGTTCTACTTTGTATACTACCAGCCAACAGAAATAACGTACATAGATGGATAGATCGGATGATACTGAAACTTTATGGAGGTATAGATATAGATGAGTAATACACATGATCACAAAAAACAGAGCAACAGGACAATTACATATGAATCTGTGGTACACCACCTGATCATCTTCAATAGTGCGTCGTACCCCCTCGCACTGCAACACAGGTTGTAACACTGTCTGGCATGGAGTCCGGCAAGATGCCGAGTTTCTGGCATTATCGGAATATTTTACCGGCAGTCATTAATTATCTTTGCATTTCCTTTCATTAAGTATGGTTGATTGCAGATGCCTATTCAGTGTGTTTGCAGCGAAACATAAAATTGCGACACCGCTTCGTAAACTAACCTGATCTGCCATTGAAGCACAACAAGGATTTATGTTTCAGAGTTTAAGTTGGTTGGTTTTGGGAAACATGAATGATTGTGCAAATAAATTATTTAGTATTAATGGCAGCCAAACATGATTTTTGGGATGTAATCGTCCACGGATTTTTATACAACACGTGTTTAGGAGATAGGATTACAAACGGTAAGTTTGTGTGTTTTATAAATAACGTATTCCGAACAGTTACAGGTTTTAAATATTTGAAATGTGTGGCAGAAAAAAAAAACGCCTCTTCAACTCCGATAGATAGAGTAAGAATTAACATTTTCTTTTATAGAAAATAAAGTGTGGGCTTGACGTCACTAAAAATGTTTTACAGGTGAACTTGCATCTATGTGAACAGCAAAATATTTATCACATTTTATTCTTTTGGTGAAGTTAAGCTTCCCTAGTATTTTCCACTTCTCCATCAAAACAGTATGACATTTAAAATTATAATTGCTTCGTAAGAGAAGAACTGAAAAGCAATGCTGTCTAATTAAAGACGTTAAACTAAAGTCTTCCCTCCCTAAAAAATCTACTAGTATACTAAACACAGCCCCAGCTATAACATCCGACATGAGTACTGGATTTAAGTTGGCTAATGTCATCTTTCAGTGCTTACCATGAAATAAAATATAAGTTAAAAGGTGAGGAAAAAAGTGCGCATTGGATTTGTAGCATTTGTTTACAATTTTATTCATTGGCATAACAGCTGTGATGGAAAAATATGTGGCCAAACTTCTCTTGTTTTACAATTAAGATAATATTTGTGTTTTGATGGTAATGTGTGTTCATATCTGTAGTTCTGAGGAATAATTTTAATTGGAACACACCTACATTTCAAAATATTATTTGCCAAATGAATGTCATATTTGTAGCAAACTGTAAATAATTGTCTCAGGCACTGCATATCAGGCCGGTTCACTGCCCTGTTTTTATGCTGATTGTGACGCTAATGTGTGTAATGTCAGCTGTTTTGAGGCTGTGTTACAGGAATTTTTTTAGCTTGCAATTTTTTTATCTACGAAAGATGTTTAGCTCTACCTTTGCGGCTACCCTCGCCAGGAATGTCAGTTTCCTAGTAATGAATGATCAGAATAGAGCTTAAAAAAAATTGTGCACGATGTTATATTTGTAATGCCGCACAAAGATATTTCCCAGTTTTATTGTAACTTTCACGTATTGAAAATAAAACTGTATCTAGTTTTTATTTCTCCTTTAAGCAGTTCAGTCCAGTGTTTTATAATGCGGCCTCACAAAGGGCAACTCTGGAGCGTAAACCGAGTAACAACAGGCCGGTAGGTGTGCTTGGGCAACAGGGTTGTACAGGAGTGGCAAACAGAATTGCAACGTCCAGCAGCCAAAATACAGAAAATGCAACAAATTTGTTTTTGCCCTATTTCCTTCAAATTTTTTAATTTTTAACCAAATTTTTTACAATTCCCCCAAAAAATGGTTTTTATTTCGAGGGAATTATTACCGGGTCATTTTGTCGAGATTTGACTGTAGTGGAGAGCGCAGAGATTTGGGCACCTCTTAACATCGAGGTCTTGAGAGCCAATGCGGGTGAAGTGAGGTGAGTATGGAGCAGCACCACAATGAAGGCATGAGGGAAATGGAAGGTCCCTGAGAAAACCGACCAGTGACATCGTCCGGCACAATTCCCACATGCGAAAATCCAGGAGCGACCCTGCCGGGAGTCTTACCTGGTTCCCCTAGGTGGGAGGCGAGTGGTGTAACCACTACACAATTTGACTGTATTATTATTTTTTAACCTTAAGCGGCTATAATAAAATACTGCAGTTTTTTATTGAAGCCACAACCAGATTATAAAAATAACAGCATTTAAAATGTAACAATATAGTAAGATTCTGGAAGCGGTTGTTTACACTTTATAATAATAAACATTAAATTACGCCCTTTGAAACAGAACCTGTGGCAGGAAATTGCTGAATGCAAGATGGCATCAGTTATTTCCACTTAGTCAAGCTGGCAATTTGTCTACTATCAATTGGAGACCAGTATAAGAAATAGGTTGCATATATAATGTGCAAGTTGTTTGTTTCTGTAAGTTGATCAATGTAAATGTTAATATCTTATAGTGATAGAATTTGAAGATCAGTAGAAAGTGTCACAAATATGCTCAGCAAAGCTTGGAAGTCTACGCTAATCAGTTGCATTGATGGACAACTGTTATAGGCTATCCACAGTAAAGTGAGAACTTCTGAAAGCTCTTTCATTTTAGCCTTAGACGTTAACTTACGGGTGTGGTGGAATCTACACACTGTGTTCATTACTTACATGGCAATATTTATTTTAAAAAGTGGTTAAAGGATAAAAGAATTGCAGAAATAAAGTAACTAGGGTCTCAAAAGTGCTCACTTTACCGTAAACAGCTTATAACAGAATTTTATCGAAAGGTGACATACAGTATATCTGAAAATATATTTAAACTGCAGTTTTTATGTACACTACAGCTTATTTCAGAAACAATTCACCAACTAATCTGACATTATTTCCCAACTGTTTTAATTAATACTGAATGTCTCCAATGCGATATGATGGCTTCATAAAATGAATCAAAAGTATTGTGTGTGGTAATAAAGAGAACAATTCCAGCCAACAAAAGTGTGTAAACATCTCGTAATCTTTACATAAGGAACAGGAAAGATGAGTGAATTCATTTTGTTGATTCTACAAATAAATGGACACAATATTTTAAAAAATCTCCAAATAATAAGCGCACAACAAGGAGTGTGTTACTATAGACTAGTTCCTTCCCACCATTGATTTTAGGCCTAATTTAATCTTCAGTAAATGTTACAAACAATGATACCATCAAATGAACACTGGCCGGAAATCAGGTTTAGTCAGTAGCCTTTGTACACAGGAAAGGTCAAAGATAAATATTTTTGGTATTTTTATACTTATCAAGCAAGCCACTAACGTTTCTCTACTTAAACAACTGCAACTGAAACAGTTATGATTATTGAACCCTGTCCCACTCCTCAGGTTTACAGCGGATAATCTATTGGACTCTCGCGTATAAACTGATTGGCTATAACTTCTGTATATGTCTGGTGAAGTTAAGGAAATATTAACTTCTTCAAAAGCAAATGACACTAAATAATTGACTATACTGTAATCAAGGCGTCAACATTTTAAAAATAGTATTAACAAACCAACAAATTTACTAATTTATTTTTAGGTGGGCTTCAAAGTATTTAAGTGTGTCAAAAAATCAAACACTGTTCAGTTTGCAATGGATTTATATAATTTTCAGATGATCTTAATGACCTGCTGATCACTAATTGATGCATGGACAACAAACGACACCAATGTGTTGTAGATCAAAACACATCACCTTATTGGCCTATAAGAGTCCTCACATATGCACTACACATCCACATCCAACAAACGTATGGTAAAACTAAAATACTTTCTCAACAGACACACACACCTCCTCTGCCTTCTCATAGAATTTATACTTTTAAACAACACTGCCAAATAATACTAAACAAATTGTATCTCTGATAAATAAACAACGAAAGTGGATATTGATTTATTTACAACGATGTTCAGGAGGTGAATGTGTGGAAAAACATTGCATGTACATCTGCAGCCATGTTAGTGAGTAATGCACAGACATTAGCAAACCTCCCACCCCTCCCGCCAAGTGGAGCTGCATTCGAAGAAAGAAAGAATGGTCGAGAGGAATACCGATAACTTGAGCACCTAGCAGAGGGCAGGTAGAGACAGCAGGAAGAGACGGAGATACGGCAGCCGTGGGAAGAGCACGTGAATGTTACGCTGAACTATCTGCAGACTACAGCCGTCAGCCTTCCACGCTGTTGTAGGATAAATGTGCCTGCCTCTACACAATGCAGATCAAATTAGAGGCAGTATCATTCAAATGGTTCAAACAGTTGTAATGTGTAATGTTTATTATCAGTCTTCGTTAATCATTTACAAATAAGGGGTGGGAAAAAATGTTTCACTCAATTACCAATGATTATCACTTCTTTCAATTAAAATTACCTTTATGCAAACAACGGTCACGTGTGAAAAATGCTGCTGTAAAATGTACTGCATTGTATTTTACGGTCAACATGTCGGTTTCCACGGAGAGCATAACAGCATTCAGAAAATATGGGTGTCCATTTAGTGAATGTTCTATAACACTACATAACATGAAGTTGCACATTAAATTTTGGTTCTAACAATAATTTGCTATAGCAATAATTTATCTTGCCATTATCAGTTGTCGTTTTAACACAGTTGAACTGCATTTTCACAACTACAGTAAACTGAACTGAAATTTGTCTTGCATGTCTTTAGTAATTAAGAGTATTGTTTATCCTTTCAAACATTTACTATTCTATTGTTTTCACGTGATCACTCTTTAATTACAACTAACTTAATAATACGAGTAGGGTCAACACTAATTTTGAGGTTACGCATGGTATTTTTTGTTTCTACAAGTCATGTTCACATCTATTGTAGTTTTTCTGTCAGTCACCCAAAAAATGACAGATAGTGAATACAATATATTCATATGCTATAATCCAATATGTAAACATAAATCAAGCACTGTTATATATTAAAAAGGATAAAATCAAAAACAATATGGACCAAAAATTAATGATTTAGAATTCTTAAAACTTTTGAAACGTTATATTTAAGTTCACACATTTTAATTCAGGTTTGACAGTAATTGAAATGGAATACTGCAATCGCGAAGGAAAATGCTTGCCGTACCGTAAGTCAGTGACGTTGGGCAGTATGGCAGCGTGCGGCACCTGCACGACCTTGGTTTGGCCGGTGGTCCCCGAAGTGCGCACTGCATACGCCAGCGCAACACCCTCCACGAGGCGCGGCGTCACATCCTGCACTGCCCACAGGCCCAGCGTCACCTCGTGAAGCTCCAGCTGTGACTGCAGCTTGCAGCCAGACCCCACCCAGCAGCTCTGCTCCGCGACCACCCACGCGCAGCCCAGCTGGCCGAGCAGTCGTCCTGCAGCTCCGTCCTCCAGCACCACGTATGCCTTGCGCAGCCGCATGATCCTGCAACCACGACGACACTTCACCACTGCAGTCGTCTGTACGACGCTCTTGCCTCCACGGCAATAGCTGCAGCACGGCCAACCTCCTTCAACACTACGTCGCATCACAGCACATCCACCCAATGTACAGGTACTGTCAAGTTAAGCTGCACGCAGCCAGCTGAAGACATGGCAAATACAGGCAAGTCACTAGCCATCGCAACCACAAGATGATATAATATCACACTCCATGTGACATTGAAACAACATGACTATATGCCCTACAAAGAGAATACAAAATATCTAGGTTTGATTATAGACACGCCTGGAGGGCCAATACACACAGCATCAGATAGCTAGATAACGAGACAGGTATACACTTTAAGTCAAATAACTGACTACTAGAACAAAAGTCACAATATATATAATAAATAATATGTCCTGCCATGTTGTATGGGTGTAAGATGGACAGTAAGATGCCACATTGCAGGCAATACAGAACAAA
The DNA here is from genome assembly GCA_002778355.1 of Clitarchus hookeri. Taxonomy (NCBI): domain Eukaryota; kingdom Metazoa; phylum Arthropoda; class Insecta; order Phasmatodea; family Phasmatidae; genus Clitarchus; species Clitarchus hookeri. Next base: position 24,565 of record NQII01005257.1, on the reverse strand, counting down.
ATACTGCAAACTGCACTGGCAGCCTCGCGACTAATCTTCACACGATAACTCCATGAGGACGTAAAAACAGAAATCCTTGAAACCATGATTAAAGGCACACAAAAATTCTGAGTAGACCAATGACCATTACAACCTGAATGTAAGATGATTATGAAGTTACAACACACACAACATAAACCTGGACACCTCGACCACTAAAACCAAAAGCTATTACCAACCTACCAAATAAAAAAAAAAAGAAAAGGGAGAGGAAATTAAATAAAAATTAACCAAGATACTTGAAGTCAGATAGTCAGGAAAATCCTCCAAAAGCCATAAAAGGGAAGTAATTGAAACCTAACAATCACCTTTATTAAAGATACTAGACCTGACATTTATTTGAGTGCTCATTTGAGGCAGTTTTTTCATTTGTGCATTGGAGCAGTACGAGCCAGCAAACAAATAAGGAACCAGAATTGGCAAAGATGAATGATGTAATGTCATTATCTCATCACTCATAACTATCAGCCATCAACCACCAGGAAAAAACAGATGTAATTTGCATTCCATTCCAATTGTACAACCATCAAGGATAAAAACAACTACTATCCTTGTAGGACAGGAGAAGAGTAGAAAGGTTGGTTAGGTTGTACAAGATAGTGAACAGTGGGGGAGCTTNCTACTATCCTTGTAGGACAGGAGAAGAGTAGAAAGGTTGGTTAGGTTGTACAAGATAGTGAACAGTGGGGGAGCTTAGGTGTGTGGCTAACAATGGAGCTGTACAGAGGGAGCGATGATAACAGTGGGAAGATTCGGAGGAGAACGGAGCAGGGAAAGCACATCTTGCTGGTGAGGGAGTGGAGTGCATTACAGGGAGAGTTGGTGAGTGTAAGCGAGGTTGGAGAGAGAGTGAAGGGATACATAACATATTTAGTTAACATTCACACACACACATGCTCGTGCGTGCACACACACACACATATATAACTTATAACATAAGTTGGGGTGACTTTGTGGCACAAAAATCACAATTAAATGTCCCCTTATTTCAGTGGGATGTTCCAGATATTCAGTGGGGGCAACTAAATCACTGAACATTACAAAATTACAAATAACCTCTTTGAAATGGAAGGAAATGTAAGTAAGAGTGAAAAATCCTGTGTCACAAAGTCACTCCCGCTTACGGTGTATGTGTGTGTGTGTGTGTGTAATATATACATAGGCTACACACACTTATTATTAGGCTTTCAGGCTTTTTATGTATTACAGAACACATAACTACTGACAATACCTATATATATGATATGAAAATTATGAAACTATCATTTTTATAACATTGAAAATTTTTGTCTTTATCTAATGAAGAACTGAATAATTTTATGTAATTGTATAATGATGAAACCTATTACAATGTATACTGTTTAATAGTGAATATATATTATTATTATTTTTGAGGTAGTTAAAGTCATGGTAATTAAAAAAAAAATTTTT
>NQII01005257.1:0-22980 GCA_002778355.1 Clitarchus hookeri | reverse complement strand
GGGGGGGGGGATAAGTTACCAAAATAGACAAAGCAAAGTTTGGTAAAAAGGAAAAGTGATGTAGAAAGTGTGGTCCAGGGTGGGTGGACTTTTAGTGGGATCGAGAGAGATACAAATCGTATTTTCCTTGTTCCAGTCAAAGATCGCACAGTAGAAGAACTCTTCTACGCGTCATCAAGGAACTCCTCTTGCCTGAAGCAACTATTACTAGCGATTGTTGATGCACTTGCGATCATCCTTTGGACCATGACTGTGGACACCTTGTGATGAACCAAACGATGAACTTCATTGATCCCAAAACAGGCACACATACCCAAAGCATACCTTAATATGGGTGACTTTGGCTATTGGGGGAAACTTTGGTTCAAAGTTTAGAAAAGCCTATTCTGTTTTAACTGCTAGAAACAAAAGTGCTTTCTTGGTGACTCCGATGGTGTAGTTATAACTGATCCTAAGTCAACCGCAAACTGCATTAAGTTACTTTGTAACTACAGCTCAAAATTTGCTACCCTCCCAAAACCACCCACAAAATACAGTGCATCACTTAAATAATATATCAGTTCCCTCTATGATGATGTATCCTGTCTCATACCAAGATGTTGAAAAATGTATCAAAGCAATGAATGATTCAAACTCTACTAGCATAGATGGAATTCCCAGCAAATTAGTTAAAATAAATGCTCCGTTTTTGTTAAAACCATTGGTATTTTAAATTAAAAAATCTTTTGAGCGTGGTATACTTCCAGACAATTTGAAACTAGCTGAAGTTGTGCCCTTGTACAAAAGAGGAGAAAAAACTAAGATAGAAAACTACAGGCAAATATATTTTTTAAACGTAATTTCAGACATTTTTGAACGTATAATGAACAGACTTATTAAATTTTGACCTTCCTAAATTTAAGTTAATAAATCCATCTCAGCACGAGTTTATGAAAGAGAAAAGTACAGAGTCTGCCGTAGCAGATTTCACATCATATATACATAATGCAATAGATAACAATAACGAGATGGTTGCAATATTTCTTGATTTGTCCAAAGCTTTTGATACAGTGGATCATAAAATACATTTAGATAAACTTGACATAACTGGGATAAAAGGGGTGGTTAACGATTGGTTTAAATCACATTTGAAGATATCTCACATAGTAAAAACTAAATTCATAAATAGGTAGAATTATCAAGAAATCTATCACTCTGACCATAAAAATATTAATATTGGTGTACCCTGTACCCCAAGGAAGCATCCTAGGACCAGTCCTATTCCTAATTTGCATCAATGATATTAGCACCGTAGCAACTGATACTAACATAGTATCATATGCTAATGTCAGTAATATTATAAGCAGTACAGATGGTAGGACCCTGGAAATATCCCCCAAGGGCCCCATTTCACAGTAGTGTGCTTGCATGTGGCAGGATGTACGACAGTAAGGCAGATGGACACTACTACTTGTGGCGAGCACGGCAGAATTTATGATCCACAGTAGGTTCATTGATGGGACGCGTGCATATGCACAACTTTCTGCTCGTTGCCAAAGAGTTGTATCTGCCACCAAAATATGTGAGTCTAATATTATTATGTTTTAACAAATTGACAGAAATTGTTATAATGTACCTGCAATTTTAAACTTTTATGTATCTGCTAATAGACTAACCAACTTGAAATATTTTATGATTTAAGCTCAAACCATTTCACTCCTATAAAACTGCAGGTTACATTTCAGGTGAAGGTAATAGTTAACTTATTATTATTATTCCAATTATTTTTGGGAAGAAAAACTCGAACATAGTAATTTGTTCTGAGTAACCGCCCCATACAACTAACATCGCCAGCTGCCACAACCGCCTGTTTTATTGGTATCATCTGCACTAGTTACTTACCCAAGGATCACCGCAGGTGCAAGGTGCAAGCTTTTAATACAAATTCCAATGTAGGTACAGTTCTGACAAAACTGACCTATGCATTCCGATAGCTTCTCTACTTCATTCATTAAAACTACATATTTAAATTTTACACAGCCGTCTATCACTGCAATATTATTCGGATATTTTAAATACGCATTATGAAATAAATCGTATAATGAATCCGGCTTCTCTTTAATATTAGTCATATTCGTTCTAACCAAGAGGGTTATCGTTAGTGTTCAGCATAGCATTGCGATTTGACAACACATTCCCTTAATTTTCAAGCGCATCAACATTTCAGGCAAAGTTGTCTAACTTCGTATTTCCAACCTTTATTTTCTTTTTTTTTTATCAATAATCATTTCCACTGCACCATCAATTTGAAGATGCATTGTGAACGTGAAGTGTTTCAAGTCGTTCGTTTGTAAAAAATTAACGTTTTTTTTATGAAACACATAGAATAAAGGTGAGGTAGACAACTTATCCGAGTTTTGCGCATAACCCAACATTTACCGAAATCAAGAAGAACACAACATTCAAAGTCACAAGAAAACATTGATGAACGTACTCGTTTATTTTAATTTTTAAATGACAAGTACTATTACATGAATAAAATAATGTTACCAAATTTGAATTTAATTAAGATGAATTACAAATTAGTTAGCTGAAGAAAAAAATTTCAAAGCATTTATTTCCAAATCAGTTCTCTAACCTAAAATCCAAACTGCCGTTTTCAGTACACAAATTGCTTAAAGAAAAAAAACTCAGTAAATACAATACCAAAAAATTTCAAATCACATTATCGAAATGTATTTTATACAAAATTTTTTATTCAAGTACAGACTTTTTTGAGGAGAGGTAAATTACTAAATTCTTACTTGTATTATATATATGTAACCATCTGTTCATTGTATGACTTCCTTGATGACAGAATAGCTCTACATATGCTTTGCATGTAATTTTGCAAAGTTGTTATACACTGAGGTGACAAATGTCATGGGATACCTCCTAATATTGTGTCGGACCTCCTTTTGCCCGGCGAAGTGCAGCAACTCGACGTGGCATGGATTCAACAAGTCGTTGGAAGTCTCCGGCAGAAATATTGAGTCATGTTGCCTCTATAGACTTCCATAATTGCGAAAGTGTTGCCAGTGCACAGGAGTTTGTGCACAGACTGACTTCTCGATTATGTCCCATAAATGTTCGATGGGATTCATGTTGGTCGATCTTGGTTGCCAAATCATTCACTGGAATTGTCCAGAATGTTCTTCAAACCAATCGCAAACAGTAGTGGCCAGGTGACATGAAGCATTGTCATTCATAAAAATTGCATCGTTGTTTCGGTACATGAAGTCCATGAATGGCTGCAAGTGGTCTCCAAGTAGCTGAACATAACCCTTTACAGTCAATGATCGGTTCAGTTGGACCAGAGGACCCAGTCCATTCCATGTAAAAACAGCCCACACCATTATGGAGCCACTACCAGCTTGCATAGTTCCTTGTTGACAACTTGGTGTCCATGAATTCGTGGGGTTTGCGCCACACTCGAACCCTACCATCAGCTCTTACCAACTGAAATCGGGACTCATCTGACCAAGCCATGGTTTTCCAGTTGTCTATGGTCCAACCGATATGGTCACGAGCCCAGGAGATGCGCTGCAGGCGATGTCGTGCTCTTAGTAAAGGCACTCGAGCCTGTCTTCTACTGGCATAGCCCAGTACAGCCAAAGTTCGCCACATTGTCCTGACGGACACGTCCGTCGTACGTCCCACATATATTCCTGCTGTTATTTCATGCAGTGTTGCTTGTCTGTTAAAACTGACCATTCTGCACATGCGTCATTGGTCTCGGTCATTAAGTGCAGGCGGTCAGCCACTGTGTTGTCCATGGTGGGAGGTTATGCCTGAAATAAGGTATTCTCGGCTAAGGGCGGCATCTCAAGGTGCAGAAATAAAAGGTACAGGTAAGCTACATCAGACTAGGGTTGCCAACCATCCTGTTTTCCCACGACATGTCCTGGTTTTTGGAGTGTCCTGGTGTGTTCTGAATAGTTTTTAAGCAGCGTCCTGGACTCTAAAGAGCCCTGATATGGTCATGTATTTTTTAATTCGCGCGCCACTTTTGCAGTCCTTATGTTACGGGCGGCCTCACGGTTCGAGTGTTCGCGCTGCCCGCACTGTTTTAAAACAAAGACGTAACACTCTGTGATGTCTCTTTCTCTCTACTATGGTCGCGTAGTGCTTTCTTTATCTTTGAAACCTTGCATTAGGCATACAGAGCTAGCCAGATTGCTATTCAGTTATCAACTTGTAAGTGAATAAGTGCTACAAGAATATAACGTATTAAAAATATTTATTTTAAAGGAGAAATACGTAAGTATTAAAACTTATTTTTGATTGTATCATAGTCTTTGCTATTGTATTGTATTATTAGTATTATTTATTGCGAGAATAGAAATTAGAATACAAAGATAGATGTAAATGTCATTAAATTTTGTATTTATGATATCGCTTTTTACTGGCATTTCTTTTGTTTCAGCTGTATAATTGTATTTATAAGTTTGTCGTTTCCTCAAAATGCCAAAACGAAAATGCACTTTCAACGAAGTTTTAGAAAAAAGGTTTCCCTCATTAAAACATGGCAAGTCTGACTCTGAAGTATGTTGTATTTGTGAATCGAGTATATCTATAGTCGGTTCACGACTGAAGACACTTTCTTGAAGCCCCGCTAAATTCTACACTCTAGCCCATTTCGTATACTTCCGCCAATGGTAACCAAACATTGCCATGTGGCAGTCACATGGCAATGTTTACATGCCACTGTGTGTGTTGGTGTGTGTGCAAATGTGTTCGTACATGCAGGTGCCCATTATAAAAGTCATGTATTTATTATAAATGGATATTCTACAAGCTTAAAGTTTTTAATCTTGAGAATTTCACACAAAAGAATATGCGATGTCAGCGAAAAACATTTCATACTATAAACCCAAAATGCGAGTATTTTGATGAATCGATAGTTGTTGACTATTTACAATCGATTCTTAGTGACTTTCGATAAATTCCAGTCTTTCAATGGCAAGATCATCAGTATTGATCGAAAATGCTACATATGTTAAAATGGCATGGTGGTAGACTTAGTCGGATGTTTCACGCAATTGTAAAACGTTATTAAAAAATGGTTGTGACGGTTTTCGACAGGGCGGCAGAGTTTGCAAGTGAAGGATTCTACGTCTTCGACAATTTGAAAACAATTCTTAAGTGCAAATACTGCAACATTAGAATAGAGTGGCAAAGGAAAGACATGTGCACGAAACACATAAAAACAGTACAACGAGAAAGTGAGCACAAATTAAAATCATAAGTTATTAAAAACCAAATAATAAAGAGCGAATATTAATGAAACAAGACAAATAAATGAATTATTATATGTTAAACAAGATAATCGCTCAAATTCTCTGGCATGAATGTCAACAACACAAGGAACGAAGGTTAGTAAACAAATGGCCGCGTTACTTTCACCTTGAGCATGATCATGTGACTATGCAAGAAACGTTGAAAAATAAATGTGTTAGCATCACGTCAGTAATAATTGGCATAATAAGATACAAGTATTTTCGTTACCCATTTGAAAGCGATAAATTAACAATTACGTTAAAACTTTGGAACTATTTCCTCTCTTTGTGCTGGCAACCTAACGGCATAACTGCATCCGCGCTCGCCGCTCTTTGTAATGTTATATGCATGTAACTAACGGCTAGGGTGTTTTTTCATAGGTTGATATTCAAAAGCTTCTTCCAGTCGTGAACCGACTATATAGCCAGCAGAGGTGCGATAGATATTGAGGAGCATCAGAAAACAGTCAAGCATAAGAAGAGATTACAATCCCAGGCAGGGACTTCTAAAGCCTTAGACACTTTTATAAAGAAATCGTCAACAAATGAGAAGACTGTCGCTGCTGAAGGGGTTGCAACTTACCACACGATTAGTCACCATATGTCTTTTAACTCTTTAGACTGTACGTTGCAGTTGAATAAAATTATGTTTAGCGATTCACAAATCGCAAAAGAAATGACGTGCAACAGAACAAAGGCAACTCCAATTGTGACTGGCGTTTTAAGTCCTCATTCTTCAATGAAGATTACAGATGACTTGAAAAGAATATTGTGTGTTAGTGTCTGTTGTGACACTAGCAATCATGGGGCAACTAAATTAATTCCTGTTTTGGTTCAGTATTTCGATTATCTTGGCGAAGGCATAAGTTCCAAGATATAAGACATTGAAACAGTTCCCGGTGAAACTGCTGAAACTTTGCTGAGTTTAGAAAATAATCAGCTCCAAAAATATAATATAACAGAAAAATGTGTAGCATTCTCAGGAGATAGTTGCAATACGAACTTTGGTGGTAGAGAAAGAGCTGGAACAAACAATTTGTTTTGTAAACTGAAGGAAAAATTAGGCAAAGACATTTTAGTTATTGGTTGTCCTGCTCGTGTACTCAATAATGCTGTTCATCTCGGATGAGACATTCTTCCCATAGAAGTGGGATTAATAATTGTAAAAATTTATAATCATTTTTCTACATACACTGTTAGAACAGAAAAACTGCGACAGTTTTGCAATGATATTGGCATGGAGTATACTCAACTTCAGTCTCACTCTAAGACACACTGGTTAAGCCTTTTTCCGGCAATTGTAACACTTTTGAAATACCATGAGCCGTTAAAAGAATATGTTATTAGTTTAGATAGACCTCCACAGTTCATTATGCAGTTTTTTAACAATTAGTATGCCGAGGGTTACCTGTACCTCGTTTATTCAGCATTGGCGATAATTCACGCAAATATTGAAAGAGTGGAAAGAAAAGAAAACAGTGTTGTTAAAATCAGGAAAATTTTGTGTAGAGTTATTTCATTACTAGAGGTCAGGATAAGAAATAATTTTTGTCCCCTAAGAGTAAGAACCATTTTAAAGAAGTTGCATGGCGACGGAAAGAACACGGAAGAATTTTCAACTAAAATAATAGATTTTTGTAATGAAATCAATGAATATTTAAAAATGTGGATTGAACCATTTGAGGACCTAAAAGTTTTCGAATGGATTGGTCTAACAGGGTCTGATTTGCTAGATTGGAGCAACATTGAAAAATCTTTGGTCTTTTTAAAAGAACACAGCATTGAAATTAATGACGAAAAATTATTTGACGAGTGGATTAATTTGAAAATTTTTAGCAAAATTTTGAATCCTACTTAAAAAGACGACAGCTTAAACTCCTTGTGGCTAATAAATATTAAGCAATGCATTTCCGAGGAACAGTACGCAGAACTACGGAAAATGGCTGAATATGTGTTTAGTATACCGGGACATAACGCTAATGTTGAGAGAGTCTTTTCTCTCATAAAGTCACAGTGGTCAAAAGAAAGAAATCTATTCCTGCCAACAACAGTAGCTGCAATCATCAAAACCATCTATAACATAGATATAAAATGTGACCAATTTTATGATTATTTCTTAACTCTGATGAAGGAGCCTATTATATNACCATCTATAACATAGATATAAAATGTGACCAATTTTATGATTATTTCTTAACTCTGATGAAGGAGCCTATTATATGAAGATAAACAAGGTAATTAGTTTTGTTAAACTTAATAGTTTTTAGTCAAAGAGACACACCCAACACACATTTTTACATTGTTTAAAACTGGCCATAGCACAGAGGATACAAAACAAGGAGGTAACTAGATATAATCGATTTTACAATGTTTAGTTATCAAAACTTATCCAAATGTCAAAATTATATATCTTACAATATTTCAACACACCCCCGTAATTTTTGCATTTAACATAATTACATTTCTCATTACTTCAATATTAGAAAACTANATATTTCAACACACCCCCGTAATTTTTGCATTTAACATAATTACATTTCTCATTACTTCAATATTAGAAAACTATCATAAACAACATTTCTAAATGAAGATAAGTCCTTAGACTGTCAGCAAAAATCACTGTTCAAAGCACTGATTACATCTAAATCAGTTTTACATGTTTTACAAGTTTTAGTCAATCAATTTAATTTGAAAAAGTACAAATTTTGTAGGTCCAAGTGGTTTAGTTAACACATCTGCGATTTGTATTTCAGTGGGACAGTGAGATAACTTCATCAAACCGTCTACATATTTTTCATGTAAAAAATGATATTTGACGTCTATATGTTTTCTTTTGCGATTCATTACACCAGTTTCGATTAGTTTGATGGCACTTAAGTTGTCAATCAGCATCTCAACTTCAATGGGCTTCTGGGTGAGTTCTTCAATTAACGCTTTGATGTAGATCACCTCTTTGCAGCTTTCTGCAGCTGCGATGAATTCAGCTTCCGTGCTGCTGTCTGCTGTCGTGGGTTGCTTTCTTGATCTCCAGCTGATGGGTCCGCCGCAGTAATACATCACGAAACCAGATGTACTTTTAGTAGTTGCAGGGTCGCCAGCATGATCAGCGTCGCAATACAACTTCAGGTCTTCAGAACCGTCAGATTTATAAGATATTCCCTTGTCTAGACTGCCTTTGAGATACCGCATGATGCGTTTTAGGTTGATCACATCATGTTCGTCCGGACTTTCCATTTGTCGACTGCAATATCCCACGGCGAAACTTATATCGGGTCTGGTCTTAGTAGAGAGGTACAACAAGCTTCCCACTGCTTCGCGAAACGGGAAATTTGGTCGTTTGTTTGGCTTTTTTAAATCAGCAGGTTTGTATGCAGTCAAGGGTGTTTGTGCCGGTTTAGCTTCTGGCATGTTGAACTTTTTTAGAACACTTCTTATGAACGTTTTCTGGGTGACTTTGACGACTTCATTTGATTTTTCCAACTCCTTACCAAGATAGGAAGTGGGGTTGTTCAAGATGGTTATTTCAAATTCTTTTTCGAGAATTTTTAACAGTTTGTTCATTTTCTTTTCATCCTTTCCAAGTAAAAGTCCGTCATCAACGTGAATCGCCAGGATCAGTGATCTATCCTGGTTCACAAAAATGCAGTGGTCTGTTCTTAATGGATCAAGACCTTGTTGCTTAAGAAAAGTCACTAGTCGTTTTTGCCAACTAGCTGGGGCTTGGCATAAGCCGTATAAAGCTTTGTTGAGTTTGCAAATTTTGCCGCTATGTTTGCCATAGCCTTCTGGCAAAGACATATAAATGTCTTCCTCAATCAAACCGTGAAGAAAGGCACTCTTCACATCAAAAGTCTTCATTTTCAAGTTGTGTTTCGCTGCATTGGCCAACAGAACACGGAGGGAATCACTGCCAACTACAGCACTGTAGGTTTCGTTGAAATCGATGCCAAATCGCTGCTGGCATCTCCGTACAACAAGCCTTGCTTTATACCTTCCATCATCTTTCACTCGAAATACCCACCGACTGCTTAGTACCCCTTTTTTAAAAACCCCTGTTTTGTCAATAATGCTCCAAGTTTTATTTTTCTTAAGAGAATCTTTTTCTTCTTGAATCGCAGTGAGCCATTTGTTTTTGTCAGAGCCATTTACAGCATTAGTGTATGACAGTAGAGCTGACTCATCCATAGTGTCATCGGTATCATAATCCAGAATGTAGTCTTTTAATTTTGTTGGGGCTTGAGCTTTCCGTAGAGATCTTCTTATTCCAGAAGATTGTTGTACTGGATAATTGTTTGCGTCATCGTGTTCTTGAGCATCTTCGGAGTCTTGGATGTAATTGGGTTGTGACTCATCATCAGCACCTGAGTCATTGTCTTCTTCTTCCGAATAGATTTCACTGCTAGAATCGTGTTCGGAGCTGATTTCACTTTCACTATCTTCTTTTTGGTTGTTGTTGTTTAAGAAGACAAACTGGAAATTTCTTTTGGGTATATTATGATTTTCTCCGGTGAATTTTACATCTCTTGATGTGATGATTTTACGATTTTTTTCGTCGTATAGTCGGTAGCCCATGGTGGTGTAACCGACAAAAATGTACTCATCACTTCTTTGGTCAAGTTTCTTCAAGTGACCCTTTTTGTGGACAAAAGCACGAGATCCGAAAATCTGTAGATTTTTTAAGTTTGGTTGCACACCATTCCACATTTCGTATGGAGTCTTGTTAGATAGTGCTACAGTCGGGCTGCGGTTCAAGAGATACGTACTTACGTAGAGAGCTTCGCCCCAAAATTCATTACGGAGACCTGAGTCAAAAATTAGCGCGCGCACTTTTTCCATCAGGCTTCTCATTAGGCGTTCACTTTTTCCATTCAGTTCTGGAACGTACGGTGGGGAATAGTCAAATTTTATTCCTTTTTTCTTTGCCCATTCCTTTAAATCACTTGACGAATTTTCTCCCGCGTTGTCACAGCGCAGCATGTGGACTTTTGAGTTCCATTTTGTTTCAAACTCAGCTACGATGCTTTTTAGTTCTTGATCAAGTTCTGACTTGTGTTCCAGTAGAGCAACAACAGAATAATGAGTGTAATCATCAAGAACAGCAAGGAAATATGACTTGTTGTCCCATGTTTCTTCTATTGGCCCACATAGATCAAAATGAAGAATTTCAAGTGGTCTCTTAGCGGTTTTACGAGCATTTTTGAATGGAAGACGGGTTTGCTTTGAGTTTGAGCAAACTTCACATACTCTCTTCTTATCCGGCATTTTCAGTGTTTCCATTCCCTCACTAATTTCCTTCAATTTTGTAATGTTCGCGAAACCCAGATGTGCAAGCTTACGGTGCCACTCTACAGCGCGCTCCTCATCGTATTTTGCAAGAAACGCAGAATTTTCTTTGTCGTGGATGAGTTTTATTTCAAAAAGGTTGGTCTTGTTTTTGTATCCGTGCACCTCGAAATTATCCTTTAGTATCACTACTTTGTTCTTTTTAAAATTGACTAGTCCACCTGATTCAATAATTCTATTCACTGAAAGAAGGTTGGTAGAAAGTTCGGGAACATAGAGAACATCTCTCAAAATACAGTTTTCAAAGCTGATGTCACCCTTTTTGATGGCGACCATCTTGATTCCATCCTTGGCAGTACTTATCTCACAATTTATTTTTACGACATTGGTCAGGTAGTCATCATTATTGCACATGTGACTGGAGCTTCCGGAGTCAACTGTCCATGTATGACTGGTTTTGGTGGTATCATCTTCATGAACCAAAAAAGCCACCTTTTTACCAGTTTTTTTTTGTTTCTTCTTGTCAGTACCATGTGTGAGCTTGAACCCGTAGTTGTTACTTTCTTTGTTATTTGGACGGAAATAGCAGTCGTTGGAGGCATGGTTATTTTTTTTGCAATATTTACAACGTTCCCCCTCGTCTTGAGGACAATTTCTAGCGTAGTGACCTGTCATTTTACAGTTGTAGCAGACTACGTCACGTTTTTGATCACGGGCGGCCTTGAACGCCACAACATCATTGGTTGGTTTTACTGTGCCAATTTTTCCTTCTGCTTTCAACAACCTTGCTATCAAGTTGGCCGAGGTTCTCTCGGCTTTGGGGGCGGAGTCCCACGAAATGACAAAGTTGCTGAATGTCTGTGGCAAAGCAGAAATAATTCTCTGTGTTAGTTCCTCATCCTTGATTTGATGACCGAGGTCACCCAGCTGAGTAACAATGCTTTCCAACTCAGCAATACCCCTCGCCACATCTTTGATCTGGAAACCAAAATACTGTGCTAGTAGGCTATCCTTTAACATACCATTATCTCCCTCATAGATGCTTACCAGTTTGTTGTACATTTCTGCAGCATATTTACAAGACATAATCAGTTGTTTGTTCTTTTTACTGATCGACATTATTATGGCCTTTTGAGCTTTGGCATCCTTCTTTTTATCACTATTCTCTTTGGGCTGAGCTGTATACGAAATTGCATCAAGGGCTTCAGCTGCATTCAACAAAATTTTCAACTCAAATCGCCAAGAAGCAAAATTTTCGGGTCCCTCCAATATCTCTATGTTACTGAACTCGTCGTTATTACGGCTGCCCATTTTACCTGGTTTTACTTGTAAGCAGACAAATCGGCGTAATCCTTGGAAACTGTGACACACGTTTTTTTACTTTATCATTCGGTACTCAATTTCACTTAATTAACGTCTTTTACCTTCATAAACACTTGTTTATATTATTAGAGCACTTGCCTGGTCCCATAACCTGATGAAGGAGCCTATTTTATAAAGATAAACAAGGTAATTAGTTTTGTTAAACTTAATAGTTTTTAGTCAAAGAGACACACCCAACACACATTTTTACATTGTTTAAAACTGGCCATAGCACAGAGAATACAAAACAAGGAGGTAACTAGATATAATCGATTTTACAATGTTTAGTTATCAAAACTTATCAAAATGTCAAAATGATATGTCTTTCAATATTTCAACAAACTCAACCACAGGTACTGGGGGAAAATGTTTTTGTGGGCGGGGGGGTTGAAAAGTATAATAAATATAAATAAGAGTGTAATATTAGAATTCATTAGATACTAACATAAGTTTAAAGAATTTGTTACAAAACTAAAGTGTTTGTTTTATTTTTTAATTACTCATTTTCAACTCATATAATTTTATTCGAATATTTTTATTTAAAAATATGATTATTATTACTTGAATTTCATTTAACCTATTTTCACTACATATTAATTTAACTATTGCATATCTATTACTGCGTCCTGTTTTTAAACTGAATTGTCCTGGGTTTTCTAACTTCAAATCCTAGTTTTTGAAATTTGGGGTTGGCAACCCTACATCAGACTATTGCAGTCAGGTGATAAGTGCGGAAACCTGAAGGTACTCGGAATGCAATGCGAAGGGTGCCGACCTCTTGATACACTCGAAGACGACTGAATCTGGCGAGCTGACGAGGTACGAACTATGGTGGCCCGTGGATCGCCCTGCACTACTTTCAGCTTGCTGGAATTTGCAACAATAAAATAATATAGCCCCTTACATAAAAAAAAAAAAAAAACTACCTTGCATATAAACAATTACAATTTAAGCTTGGATGGCATAAAATGAGAGTGAAACANAGGTGATAAGTGCGGAAACCTGAAGGTACTCGGAATGCAATGCGAAGGGTGCCGACCTCTTGATACACTCGAAGACAACTGAATCTGGCGAGCTGACGAGGTACGAACTATGGTGGCCCGTGGATCGCCCTGCACTACTTTCAGCTTGCTGGAATTTGCAACAATAAAATAATATAGCCCCTTACATAAAAAAAAAAAAAAAACTACCTTGCATATAAACAATTACAATTTAAGCTTGGATGGCATAAAATGAGAGTGAAACAACAGAGGTAAAAAATAAGTGAATTTCAAACAAATAAAATTAATCAATGAAGTGCTCTTAGGGGTGTCTTTAAACATTCACACAGTCGGTGTTTTATAGTCTTTCACATATTTGCTTTTTCTTGTGCCCTAAACTTTATATATGCTTGGTCCATCATATAACACAATGGTCCGCCCAGGGAATGGTAAGATGTGCTGCACTGCCATACACTTGCCTGTACATGCACTACCCTGCATACGGCACGCGTTACACAATGGTCATGAAGTGGTCCCGGTTGATACAGTTTAACTTAACCCGAGCGGTCGGGGATAGTAATGCAGACGTCGTCCGGCGAATATGTTAAGAACTGTCTGAGTATTACAAAATATTCCTATTTCAAATAGAATAGGTGCCAGCTCATTGGGTGAGCATAAAATTACAGTTCTGAAGACCGTGGACCGAACGACTACATGGCTGTATCCCCTGACACATGGTACAAATTTACAAGAAAACGATATATAGCCAGAATATTCAGGATCCCCAGCACACCTTAGTATTACCTTTTACATTATAAATTAGGGATGCCTCCTTGTGGCATCGATAACCTCCTGGATAGGGTCAGGACTCTAAATACAACACTAAAAGAGAACTCACAAGTTTCGGTTCACTCAAGTAAATAGTATTGCTGAATCGTGCACACAGTTACGTGTATGCAATGCAAATCAAAGCGGATCTGACTCACAAAGCCTGTCAGTGGCCGTTACTCTACAAAAAGACCAAGAATGGTGCGAAAAATTACAATAGTAATTAAACCTTCGGGGTCGGTAAATTGAGCTGACGGAGGGGTGCTGCGAATGCTGAGAAGGCTGTTAGTAAACTAAATAAAAGTTTCAGTAAATTATGTTAACCTATTGCAGTTAAGTATTCAGTACAAAGTATGAAATTCCTCCGCGACATGATGCACGTGCAGCACCTAAGACCCATAGAATCAGACTTCCGGAGATGGCGTGGGCGAGCGATGTCCTTGCAGATAGCTCGCTCCACTCCACGAGGTAATTTAATTAACTGACCTCACTAACATTGAACTTGAAACATTTATACATTAAACACTGGAAAGTTCTGAGTGAGTTTTTTTAATCCTGTAGTGTGTTACGAGTTCTTAATTAAGCACTAATTTAAATACAAAACATGATTATGTGGTGCTGTGCAGAGCATGTGGGAAATTTATGTCTGTTAAGTTTTGGGGCACTCTACGACTGGAATGGTCAGGTTGAAAGAAAGACTAGTTATTATCCGCGTCACTAATTAGCTTGATTAGACACACAATTGCACTCGGAAAATTATATAGAACACTTCAAATACCCTAGTCTTACTGTTCTACAACTCATTAAATTTGCAAGTGGTGTTCATTAATTCTACGATTACTTCAAAATCCCCATAGGGCGAATTTCATGAACACTTGCCCTTGGGCGATAAATTCTAATTATATTTACTACACATTTTAACATTCGATTCCTATCCTGATTACAAGATCTCTAGAGAAACCACAGGCACTCGGTTGGATCACTCGGTATCGGGTCATTAGCCGTTCCTAAGTGGGCGATGTAGACACGCATCGGGACGCATGGCGTGTGTGTTCCGCGGGCCGCATTGGTGTAGCGACTGTGGACCGATAACGTGATGACAGTGACGGTGCCAGACCACGCAGAATTTGTCCATGTCAAGTTGATGCACGGCATGGCAAATGGTCCGAGTGGCAGGACACCGTTTGCGTCAAACTTTGTCAGTTGTTTTCAAGATGTATCCCCTCTCTCCATCCATGCTTGATATTAATTTTAAAAGTCTACAGAAATATCATAGCGTATTGTTGAATATTTTTTTCCTGATAATTTGAGTAATTATATTTCAAACTCATGTCGTTTCATGCCAGTAACATGAGAAAAGTCAACTTTTAAACATACAGGATCAAGAGACAGTAAAGCACATGCTACCTGTTGAGTAACATGCTCGGCTCACAACACACCCTGCCATGGCACGGAGTGCCATTTGTTAGTTCACTCCGGAAGCACTACCAGCCAGGAAAAATAGATTTCTTGTGTAAAATAACAAATTTACGAACACATCCCAATGGTTTTATTTTCACGCGACCTCTATATAATTTTTAAAATATCACGTGTTTCCATGTACAGCGATTTTGAATGCTAGTAATTTATATTGAGCCGCTAATAGTTACGTCTATGTCCTATACATGCTATGTTGTTCTACCGCAAACTCATTTCGTTGTTGTTTTCGTGTTGTTACTATACTGTATTAGGAAAACGAAGAAAGTGCGTAGTTTTTAAGCATTTTTTATGTTATTCCATGTCACATATTTCCAACTAGAACTGTTTGGTAACCGTAATAGCAGAACTACTGCTTTGCATCAGTCGTTGGTGAGTTGTTGCCGAATGTAAGTGCGTTGTCAAGCAAGTTCCCCATCAGGATGGAGTCGGCCCGAATGCGGCGGTCACCCATTCCTCTACTCCTATGCCGACGATGTTCACCGGAATGCACCATCCCTCTGCAACCACCTGGGCCGCTTTCATGAGCTCAAGAGTGATCTTTTGGGGGCGCGATAATTCGGGTCGACCAATAGTGCCAAATGATGTCCCCAGTAAGAATGGCACAGAAGAAATGAATGCAAAGAGGGGGGACACCGTGGTTACAGTTTTTACAAACCCCTCTGTACTACACCATTCAACGTTTACGTCCCCATGCTTCTGTAGTGCGAGTACGAGTGAGACAATTACAATGCAACACAAGCCTTGCCTGGGACTCAAACCCAGAACCATTTGTAGTGTAAGTTTGCATGCAAACAACTGCATGACAAAAACAAGATTAGGAGCATTCACTATGGTTGCAATCATTCTATTCTTCTATAGACAGGGTTAACTAACCTCATATATTTATAGGGCAGTTATTTTGAAAATCAAGTATCGGAGTTTGATAAAACATGTATGATTACCTGCCCTATGGTAGCACTACTTGCATGCAACATTTGTTGGGAATTGGTTGATTGCTCCCTCAGATATGGAATAAAAACACTCACATGTAAAAAGAAGCTCTGTGTAGGCATATTTAATTATTGTTATATATACTGCTCGCATACTAAATTAGGTTGTACTGTTGATGCGTGACAAGTACATAGGATAGGAATTGCGCTGTATTCACACCCTGAGAAATATCCTCGGGGGATGTCCTGATGTATAAGGATACGCGGGGAAGAACCGAAGCGAGAGAAAAACAGAGAAAGTCCCGAAAATTAGCTGATATAAGCCCTCGGCGAAATAATCAAGGGAACCCCCTACGAGATTAGTGCAGACACAGCTCCCAGGAATCCCCGGGATGCTACCACCACCTTAATTTGAGCGCGCGAAGAGCTGACGAAACACAAAATCCTACCCAAAAAACGCGCGAGGTACACAGGGGCTTTCCCAAATTCGCTCTCGGAGAATCTACTGACAGCCAACTTGAATATAGCAGGAGGCGGGTTAAATTCGGGAGCAGCGAAGAAACGAGTTCAGTGGTCGTCGGGCAGTTGTCATCAGTCAGTCGTGAGCAGTCAGTCGTGGACGAGGAGTTGTTCGGCGAGAGGCAGTCGTATCACCGGGCCGGAGTTCGGGCCCGGCCCAGGCAGTCAGTTGTAATCAGTTGTTCACAGTCAGTTGTTCGGGAGCAATTATCGACAGCCGAGACGGGAGTTGTTCGGCGGTACAGCCGCGAGACGAGATAGATGTAGCCGAAACGGGAGAAGCCGAATCAGACACGGGAGTTATCAGTCGTGTGACGAGAAAAGTGCCGAGAATATGAGTAAATTCCCGGAAACGAGTGGTAGCCCCAGTCCGAGTGGCGCCATTCCCCGAGAAGGCGTAGTCGTGCGCCGTATGGCGACGAGCAGTCAGTCAGTCAGTCAGTGAGTCAATAGTAACGTCACCGAGGAGAGAACCCAGGATCAGCAGAAACTTCATGTGTAAATTCCCGAGACAAACCCAGTAAAAGAACCGAGAACTTACGAGTTCATTTCCGAAAACGTAGTGGCAGTTTCCGCGGTGAGGAATGCAGAAACGCGAGTCGGAAGCAGGACGAGGAGGACGCACTCTCCAACCAGGAACACCAGTCGGGGTCGCAGGGAAAGTAGAAGTTACGGGAAACCAATCCCGGACTTCAGAGAGAGTCCTTCAAAGCCGCAGGAAAAAGCCAACTTAGTACAGCACGCCAACGAGAGGCAGTCCGAGGACCTGAACCAGGGCCACCCATCCCACCAGGCCTCACTACCAACGTCGGGGGAAGGTTGTTGAAGGGAGACGTTTCTCTACTTAGCTGCAGTCACAGATAAGTAGAGAAACGTCTCCCTTCAACAATCTTCCCCGACGCATAGTATTCAGCCTACCATTCCTTCATGCCTACGCCTGGAGGGTGGGGGGGCTCAGTCTCGCCAGCGTGTGTAAATACCTATGTGACCTTCTGATCAATAAAATCCTGGTGTGTTAAATAATGGAAAATACGTATTTGTTTACCCCAAATGCAACCACCTCAGGTGTCCTTAGTCTTGATGTGAACCGCACGTTCACGAGTCCTTTTGCCCACTGACTGCCGCAGTATGCCCACACCAGACAGGCTTGTGGGCACGAGTGCATTAGTGTTTATTATTTATTCAGTTTATTTCGTCAGTGTATTTGTAAATAATGTCAGTGTGTAATTCATTTATAATTTGTTTTGTCATCAGGAGACAATTTGCCCAGCCACAGCCAGAGACATGTGACATTCTACATTTGGCAATGCTGTGGCTGGTGCAATGAAAACATTTAGAATAAGTATTATCATTTTTATTATGTATTTGTGTAATTGTAATTATGTTTTGTTGTGTTAATTTAGTTCATATCATTTTTCATCCCATAATCATCTTTTAGTGTATATTATGTTTCACTGTACCACCGCATGGCGTCGGCGGCGTCTAGGCGGCGGAAGCCGACGACGCACATTTCCGGCAGTAATCGCCAGGACTTGGACGAGCTCGGACGTTACGCTCTCCCCACTCCGCAGAAGCCCTAGCAAGGACATCATCTGTCGAACAGTATCCAGTCGCATCCGGAACATTATAAATCATTATCATCATCTCTTTCCTGACTTAACTTGCATAGCGCCGAGGGGAGAGCGACGTTATTATTTATCGGGAATCAAAAGTGCATTTCGAGCTTCACATGATAAGACCACGTGGTCGCTTGTAGTTCCGGGCCATTCAGGCCACGTGTCTTCTGTATAGTTGAGTGTACATAACGGGGTAATAAATACCTTAACAACCAGCACCACTGTTTTTATTGATAATCAAGTAAGGCGTGCAAGGTGGCCCACAACCTCGGCAACGTGTGTATGACGGAGTGTTTACCAGAGTCCCTAGGCTGTCGGCCGAACGACCCTACATCTCTTCAGCTCCCCGCAGAGCTGTGGCGCCGGGCACACACATATCACTTCACAACTCTGGAAACACCGCAGATCAAGTTGGCTTTATCGTCATAGCCAAGCTTGGTCACGTCAAATTGCACCTAAATAGTTTAACTATATGAACTACTAACTACCATCCTGTATAACTCAGGTGGCCTAGTAGCGACACTGTTTATTAGATATAGCATACTATGCTAAAATGGTTATAAACCTGCCTATTTAAATACGTTTCTGAATTAACTCCTATTCACATGGCCTCCCATGGTATTACTAGTTTGCAAATTTGGTAGTTATTAGTAGAGTTGTTCACAAGATATTATTTAAAATATTTTTTTTAGTGCAATGCTACTTTACAAATTTTTAAGAATATTTATATTCATATTTATTGTTTTGTAAGAGATACTTAAAGCTGTGCTTGGTATAGCAAATTAACCAAAAATTATTATAATTGCTGCCATTTCAAAATAAGTGCCACACTTACTTAAAACATACCAATTTACATGGCTTCCTATAGTACTATTTATTACTTCGAAATTTTTTGCTGTAATCGCTTTTGTTCCAGATATATTATAAATAAATTTTACTTTCCAATGCGGTACGATCTTACAAAACTGTGGACGAAAGAATGCTTTTCATTGACATATTTGATTTTTATAACAGATTCTTGCATCTCACCAAGTTTGGTTGAAATGTTTCCAAATGCGTGGTATGCATAGCAACTTAAATTAAAAAATATATGTTCACCATTTTGAAAATGTCTGAAGTACTTAAAACAAATCAAATTACATGGCCTCTTATAGGATTACTGGTTTAATAAATTAGGCATTAATTGGTTGAGTTGTTTATAAGATATATAAAAACTTTATTTGTTAATGAGGTGATCTCTTACAAAATGGCAGACAAAAGAATATTTCTAGGCACATTAGATGTGTCTAATAGATACTTACACCTCACCAAGTTTGGTTGAAATTGTTCAAATGGTGTGGCAACTATAGCCAATTAAGTTAACATACTTTATCACCACCATTTTGAAAATAAGTGCAGGATGAATGTATTCAAACAGCATACGTTAACATAGGCCACCAAAGCATTACTCATATGCCAAATTTGGTGAGTAGTTGTCAAGATACGAGGTAAAAGCGTTATTTTATACCGTAGTGCTATCTCCCATAATAGCGTACCAATAACACGAACAGTCTCTTATTTTAGTGCTTACACGATGAACTACTAACTTACCAAATTTGGTTTAAATTGGTTGGACGGTTGCTGAGATATGACGAAGTACTTTATATTTTGAAATGTTCAACCAGTGGTTCCCCCCTCCCCCTCCCAGGCATTAATTAAACTCTACATTCTATCAGATACAACATTCAACTCTACTTTATTGGCTGATCAGTATTAGCTGATGTATAAAGGCAGTCATTTCAAGCTTTTCAGGGCTATTTAACTCTTCGACTTTATTGAGTGCCCCTGCATGTATAACTGTAGTAAATATAAAGGGGATGTGATATTTTATGTAAATTGTGTTCATACCCTGCCTTCGTATTTATTGCTCCAAAATGTTGTCCACAAAATTGGCAACATTTGAGATACACTTTCTTTGTTGACTGCCATTGCTTTGAAATTTCACCGCCCAAGAAATGTGGCATAATTGTTTACAATGGTGTGTGAAATAAAAATAACATTTTTGTCGACTTTCAATAAGAGCTACCCTACATCTGATGAGCCTGTTGTTGTATTTGGTACCATGAGCTCGTATTCAAAAGCCTTACGGCTTAACCTTCATTTTATGCTAGTGTAATGTATGGAATTATTTTTAGCTGGTTAAAAAATTGTCTGGTACATGTTTTATCTATTCTAGTTAAGTTATATTAACTATTGTAATTATTATATCATAACAAAATGAAGAAACATCATAATTGATCATCGTTATCAGTATTTGTCATCGGCGCAGCTCTAATTACAGTTGATATGAATGTTGTGCGAAAGTCGCAGGATTCTCAGTAGTATACGAGGTTATTGAATTATGTTTTTTATAACTGTTGTGTACATTGTATGAATAAAGATTCAAATATCTATATGTAGGTGTGTTACAGGTACCAATTTTTTGTATTAAATATAAATTATATCTATCTATCTCTGTGTGTGTGTGTGTGTGTTTTTTTTTGCAGGCAATGTATAAATAAAAATTGGTTTATTCAAGTTAAATGGTGTAATTTTATTGTTATCCCATTTCATGGATCTGTGAAAAGTTACTGCAGGTTTATTGAAGCTTATATTATACAGAATGTTTTACACGACAAGTGTTTTAAACATATTGCCTTAATTTTTAAATGTTAGTACTTCATCAATATTGTACATTATTTATTAGTTAGTGCTTGGGAATAAAAAGGTAAATACTTAAAAAAAACTGTGTCTGGAAAATTTTTGTGTAAACACACACACACACACACACACANACACACACACACACACACACACACACACACACACACCCTCTCTCTCTGCGTGAGCAGGCACGTCCCGTGTAGCCGATGCTAATTACCCGCCATTGTGTCCGCCGGCCTAGAAACACGCGTGATCGCGAAAACTCTGAAAGCGACAGGGATCTCGCCGCACGCGGGCAGGCGTTCGGAAATTGGGTTTGTGGGTCGGCTCGCCTTCGCGCTAACTGTAGTGCGCCGGCTGCTGGCAGGTAGCCTACCTGCTCGCCCCGCCCTCGCTTCTAGACCCGCCTGTGAAGTCTGCCTGATGTAAGTTGGCAAGATTTTGACAGTTCGACGAAAGTAGTGCCGATGTTTACTTTTCGTTTGTGTATCCTTTCACCATCAGCTGGTGCGTCGAGTGGCGGCTGTATGTTTATTTGATTAACACGCTGTCAGCTAATCCACTTTCCATTGTAACGCTAAACAAATTTTAAAGTATTTATAGACTCATGTATTTAAAAAAAAATGTGTAGGTTTTAAAAGTAAAAACAGAAAACCTTGCATAAAGAATTTGGGTTAACGTTTACGAGACGGTAATTGTAGTTCTATTACACTTTGGATGTTGCAGCTAAAATATGTTAAGACTGGAAATAAAAGTAATACGGGAAACTTGCTTGACAACGCACTTTTCATTCGCCAACAAACAACTTACCAACTACTTTTGCAAAGCAGTTATTCTGCTATTACTGATACTAAACAGCTTGAGTTAGAAATATGTGGCGTGGAATAACGTAGGAATTCTTCAAAAATACTCACGCGCATCCCAGTTTCTTCGTTTTATTAATACAGAATAGTAACAACACGAAAACAACAAACATTTGGGTTTGCGGGAGAACTGGTTGTAGTTGGGGATCTTGCTGACAGATAGCGTGGAAGGGCGTGTTGTAACAGATGGCGTGGTATGGCTTCTTTTGAACTACCACCTATAGGTAGCAGCACTTTGACCTGCCTCTTGAATCAGTCTTTGTAAAAGTTCACTTTTCTCCTTTTGTTTGGCTCAAAACGACAAGAGTTTGAAATATATTTCGTCAAATTATTTGAAAAAATTATTCAACTTCACTTTCCGATATTTCTGTAGGCTTTTGAAATTAATATTAAGCTTGTATGGAAGGTGTGGAGAGTGGGCACAACATAAAAAGAAACCCCAATGTTTGAAGTTGCATTTCATTTGAATACGGACCGTTTTAATGTCCGTTTCATTTTGAATACATAAATTACTACTTTAGCACGAAGTTTAGTTTGTAACACCACTAATAATAGCTGGTTTGTGATCACGTAAAATAAAACTTATTAATTCATCTAGGAACTCTTTCTTATCCGCGTATTTTCTGCTGGTTTGATGTGCGTCGGCAGTGCAGTCAGAACAGCCAACGTAATATTAGTTTTCATTCGTTCATGCATCAGCTGATACAGGATTTTGTAAATGGCACGTTGTTTGTTATGTATATGTCAATTGCCACTCACTGACTGTCAAAAACTCGCCAACTTATATGAGACAGCCATATGGGAGACCTGCTGCGCAGGGATGTTGATGTCAGGGGGAAATATTGATATTATTTATAAAAGTATCGTTCTACAAAACGATACATTGAAAGAAAAAAATATCGATTTTTGGTGCACCAGGAGCCTATATTTTATGTATTAAAGGATTTGNTCACTGACTGTCAAAACTCGCCAACTTATATGAGACAGACCATATGGGAGACCTGCTGCGCAGGGATGTTGATGTCGGGGGGAAATATCGATATTATTTATAAAAGTATCGTTCTACGAAACGATACATTGAAAGAAAAAAATATCGATTTTTGGTGCACCAGGAGCCTATATTTTATGTATTAAAGGATTTG